>PVJI01020946.1:0-28001 GCA_004026765.1 Micronycteris hirsuta | reverse complement strand
ACCAGTTCCCCCATGGTCTTCATTATTTATTTTTTCCTCCTTCATAGCTTTTAACTTTTTCCTTTTTCTTCAACTTTGTTCCTATTAGTTCACTATGTTTTTATTTTAGTTTATTTCAGAGCTCATATTTAACTCTTCCATTCTCTTATTCCACCTTACCTTCTTCCTTCCTCTTCTTATTTTTGTTTTCAATTTTATTTTTTCCCTTTCTATCACTTGTTTCTATTCCACACTCTTACTATTTCTCCTCCCTCTAGATCCTCAAAACCATTTTTCATGACATTAGTCATCTTGTATTCTCTTTCCATTGATTATAATATCCTTATTCTCTCTACATCTTCATTAGTCTTTGGTCATGCTTTGTTGATATGGTGGTGATTGTTGCTCTTCTTCAATTTTATTCTGAGAAGTTCACTATTTTTATATTTCAAATCTCAAATTTCACTTTTGCCCTCTCCTACTCCATTTTGCCTTCCTCCTGCCCTTTCTTTTTCATTATAAATTTCATTCCCCCTCTCTTATTCTGCTTTTTATTCCTCACTCTTAATATTTCCTCTCTCTATTCTCTCAAAATCAATTTTCCTTCTTAAACAGACCGTAATCATTTTTTCTTTCTTTTTCCTTCTTAACCCCTTCCGCTGGTATTAATCTTTGCTTATTTGTTGTTGATACTCCTGTGGTAGATGTTTTATTCAATTTTGTTGCTATTTTTCACTATTTTCTAGCGGTTTTAACCTAACATTATATTCCCTTTTCTTACTCCAAGTTGCTTTCTTCCCCCCTATTTTTATTAATGGTGTAAATGGTCTTTACTTTCTTTCTTCACCTTGTTTCTATTCCCTACTCTTATATCGCCTCCCTCTACCCTCTCATAATCATTTTTGTTCCTATTAGTCATCTCATATTCATTTTTTATTTCTCTAATAGTCTTACTACATTTCCACCTTTATTAATATTTGCTTATTTGTTGTTGATAGTATAGCTATGTGCAGGGGTTATTTTTGCAGGTGTGGGTTACGTTTCCTGGGTTATTTTGTTTTGTTCTGGCAGCATTTGTACAACAGCATACAAGACATGCAGGGCAGTGTGACTCTCAGTCAACAGCCAGAGGGAAGAACCCTCCAAAAGTGACCAACAATAACCAAAACCGAATTACAAGAGCGCCCACATAAAGGGCATAAAGGCCATCCCAAGAGCATCCAATTCAGGAGATCAAGGAGACAGCACCACTGAATCTGACATCTCCTACCACAGAAGTTCAGCTGTGAAGATGGGGAGTCAAAGCAGATCAATCTAATACACAGAAAAGAACAAAAAGAGTCACCTAAACAGAGGAGAAAAACAAACAACCCCCACCTGAAAGGGAAAGAAGAATCCCCAGAAAAAGTGGTAAATTAAATTGAGGCAAGCAATCTATCAGACACAGAGATCAAAACAGTGGTTATGAAGATGCCCAAGGAGCTCAGTGAGAACTACAAGGAGCTACAGTGAGAACTATGGAAGCTACAAAGAACTTACTGGAAACTGCATCAGCATGAAAAAGGACATAGAATCTATGAATAAGAGCAAGGAGGAAATGAAGAATGCAATATCTGAAGTGAAGAATACACTAGAAGGAATTCAAGAGGGCTAGATGAAGCAGAGGATAGAAACAGTGAGTTGGAGGACAAGGAAGAAACAAACACGCAGAGATAAAACAAAACAAAACAAAAAGACTCAAAAAGAATGAGGATAGTTTAAGGGAGCTACAGAACAATATGAAACATAATATTTGTATCATAGGGATACCAAAAGGAGAAAAAAAAGAACAAGGGATAGAAAACCTGTTTGAATAAGGAATGACAGAAAGCTTCCCTAACTTGGTGATGGAAGATGTCACACAAGTCCAGGAAGCACAGAGGGTCCTAGTCAAGATGAACCCAAAGAGGCCCACTCCAGACACATCATGATCAAAATGGTGAGATTTAAAGACAAAGAATCTTGAAGGCAGCAAGGGGGAAACAACTAGTAACATACAAGGGAGCTCTGATAAGGCTATGAGCTGATTTCTCAAGAGAGACACCACAAGCCAGAAGGGAATGGCAAAAAATATTGCTAACAATGAAGACCAAAGACCTGCCACAAAGACTATTCTACCCACAAGGCTCTTACTTAAAAAGGAAGGTGAAATAATGTGCTTCTCAGACAAAAAACAAAAGGCTAAAAGTGTACATCTCCACGAAACCAGCATTGCAAGAGATGCTAAAGGGTTTGCTTTAAGAAGAAGAGAAACACAGAGAGAGAGACAGACAGACAGACAGAAAGAGACAGAGACAGAGAAGAACACAGGTACAAAGAAAAAATGGAATGAATATGTACGTATCTATAATATCCTTGAAGGGAAATGGATTAATTGCTCCAATCAAAAGTCGTAGGGGAGCTGAGTGGATAAGAAAACTCCATCCACATATATGCTGTCTACAAGAGACCCACCTCAGAACAAATGATGTACACAGGGTGAGAGTGAAGGGATGGAAAAAATATTCCAGGCAAATGGACATCAAAAAAAAAGAAAAGAAAAACTGAGGTAGCAATACTTATATCAGGAAAAATAGGTTTCAAACAAAGGCCGTAACAAGAGAGAAACAAGATCTGTATGTAATACAATACTTAACGGAGTACTCTGCCAAGAGGATATAATCCTTGTAAACATATATGCACCCAACATAGAAGCAGCTCAATATATAAAGATAATCTTGGAGGAGTTCAAGCAAGATGTTGACAGTAATAGAGTCATTATTGGGCTTTTAACACTCCACTGTCAACAACAGATAGACCTTCCAAACAAAGAATCAACAAAGATATTGTGGCAATGAACTACACTTTAGATCAAATGGACTTATTTGATTATATATACAAACAAGATTTCACTCCAAAGAAACAAAATCTAT
Source organism: Micronycteris hirsuta (assembly GCA_004026765.1). NCBI lineage: Eukaryota > Metazoa > Chordata > Mammalia > Chiroptera > Phyllostomidae > Micronycteris > Micronycteris hirsuta. The sequence goes on along the minus strand of PVJI01020946.1, from coordinate 25,071 downwards.
ATCCTTATGAAATGTATGTGGAATATTTTCAAAGTTAGACCACATGGTAGGACACAAAACAAGCCTCAACAAATTCAAGAAATTTGAAATCATATCAAGCAGCTTCTTGGATCACAAGGGATTGAAACTAGAAAACAACCTCAATGAAAAAACTCAAAAACATTCAAATTCATGGAGACTGAGTAACATGTTATTAAACAATTAATGGGTTAATAATGATATCAAGTAAGAAATAAGAAATTATCTGGAAACAAATGAAAATGAACATACAACAACCCAAAACCTCTGGGGCACAGCGTGCATAACTGCACCTGGTAAAAATACTAACCAGCACTATAAAACAAGGAAAGGAAAGAAATTTTGGTGCCAAAGAAAAAACAAAATTATTTTTATTAACAGGTGATATAAATTATCCACATAAAACATCCAAGAGAATATATAGACAAACTACTATAACAAATGTGTTCTTCAACATAGCTGGAAAAAAAAGATAATAAATCACATTTATCCACAAAAGCCTGTAAGGATTGTCATCTCTTAAATATCTCATTCAAAGTACAACCAAACTACAAGGGACCTAGAAATAAATCTAACAAAAGATGTGTCAGATCGGTATTGACAAAAATTACTATCTTTGAATGCTATTATAGATGTGTAAATAAGCAAATATAATATTCATGGGCAAAATATTTCTCAATATCCTAACCAAGGTAATTTTCCCAAAATAGACCTTTAAATCTAATAAAGTCCTAATCATGATACTAACTACATTTCATAAAGAAGCTGACAAGTCTTATAACTAACGTGAAGAAGGAAGATACAACTTTGCCTATGTCTCTATTCCATGGGACCAGTTCCTCCTACTCATTGTGGCACTGAGTTGGTCTCACCAGGTGTGACCCTGCTCCCTGCAGGCCATGTTTTGTCTTTTGCGTGTGGAATCTGCCCACAGGTCTGAAGAGCAGTTGAGAGATTGGGAAGGAGACGGTGATTGCTGCTGAATTTCAGTGACATGCCCAGTAGTGCATGGGTCTGGGTGCTGCTCCTGCTGGAGTAAATGTGCCGACAACTCTGTCACCTGTTTTCAGAGCTCTCTGTGGAACTGTCTAAGGGGCCTGTGGCTCCCTGTGCTTGGGCCTACAGTTGTAATTGCTTCCAAGGATATGCAGAGAAAAAAATCTTTTGTTGCTCAAACATGAAGCTTCTGCTAATGGAAAGGTCCTTGATGGCAAAACTTTAGTGGCTAAATATTGGCCTGGGGTATGAGTGTGTGTGTGACTTTTCACTGTGTACCAATGGTTCTGACCTTATTTTGGCAATTTCAGTTCAGGTTACATGCCTTCTTTCAGAACTTGGTCTCCTCGCTGTGTGGGTACCTCAGCAATTTACTGTAACCTGAATATGGTCTACACTCTGTGGAAGGGACACGAACTTTTGGTGGGGTGTGATGAAAAGCAGGGGCTCCCAGATGGAGAAACGGCATGGAGCAGTGACATGACCTCCACCCTGGCAATTCTGAGATGCACGTTATCGTCACCCTCTAGTCATATGTTAGTAATTCTAAGCAGGTCCTTAAACACTCTGAATTTCTTCCATCAGAATTTTAACAATTTAACAGGACTTGATTGACTAGCCTACTTCAAAAATATCTTCCTGTTATAAAATAATGATCAAAAGTGAAATGACAGAAGAGTTATCACTTTCATCATCGGATACATATATAAAAAATTCATTAAATATGTAAGCATTTGAAAAATCATGTAACTGCTAGGAATCCAGTAAGTCCCAGAAGTGAGGTTATAACCAGGGAATAAATTCAATACCCTACAAAATCCCCTTTAGTAAATATTGCGTTATACAAGTCACTGTTCTGATCATTTATTCATTCATAAATATTTTGGGGTTCATACTCTGTGGGAAAGAGTTACAAAGTGCTATGAATGTAGAGACAGGCTGTGCACTTGCTGCAGGTTTGTAAGTGCGGATCAGAAATAAGAACATGCTGGGGCTTTGGGGCAGAGCCCTGGTCTGTCAGTGGTCATCAGAAAGTGTGGTGGAGTTTGTTGGGGGCAGCAGGGAGGTAGGGTGTACCACATCAAACAGAGCCCCATGGGGCGCCCCCCGGAACCTGGAAGCCAGAAGGGTAGCACCTAAGGGAGAGCACTGCAGCTGTGGGAGCCCCCCTTCCCTGGTCCAGGCAGCATCGGTAGACTCAGTGCAGGCTGGAGAGGCCCCAGCCTTGAGCAAAGGCCAGGGGAAGCCATTTTCTGTGGTTCACCCTCATGGTGCCTTTCTTGTCCTACATGGATGCCCAGGATACCTGACCCCAGGGGATGAACCCACTAGACGGAACTTGCTGAAGGAGCTCACAGTGACTGGCAGTGACCTGGTTATTTGATTAACTGCTGAAGACTGGTCTCCTGCAAAGTTCTGCCACCTCCTTGATCATCCAGCTGTCCACATCGATGCACACCATGCAGCACCTGTGACCTTCTTTTTTACTAAGCCTTCGTTTGAGAAAGGGAGTTGAGACCACAGGAGTGTGCAGTCCTTGGCAGCAAATTCTCTCCTAGGATCCCGATTTTTACAGAGGTCGTTGTCATAAGGGGGGACCTAATTGTTGCCTTTGCTGGCCCTTGGGCACTCTCTGCTCTCTTGGTTTGACTGGTGCTTGTATTTTTTGGAATGTATTTTGTCCATAACAAAAATGTTACAAAAGTTTGCTGGATCCCTGTGCTATCCAAAGGAGCTACTTAAGCTCTCACATTTCGGGACACGAACAAAGACTCATTAAACCTCTTGTCAGTATGGACTACCAGATTGAGTGTTCTAATAAATCCAGTTGCCCTTCACAACCATGTTTTAAATTCCTCAGTGTATCAAAGTTTATCTCTGCTGATGCATTCCCCTCTTCTCATTTGATTCCTGGTGAAATGCATGGGAGATCCTTCAAGTGCGTGTTTTTCTTGCTTTGGAAGGAAATACTAAGACATTTTCACTGTGGGAGGGACATACCAATGGCCCATAGACATATGATAAAATGCCCAACATCGCCGGCCATCAGACAGTTGCAAATTAAAGCCACCATGAGATATCAGTTCATACCTGCCAAAATGTCTGTCATTAGTAAATGAACAGACAACAAGCACTGGCACGAATGTGGAGAAAAGCGAACCCTAGTGTACTGTTGGTAGGAATGCAGTCAGTGTGGAAAACTGCCAGGTCTTTCCTCAAAAAAACTAAAGGTGCAACTGCTTTTTAACCCAGAGAGTCCACCTTTTGGAATCTACCCTAAGAATTCGGAAATATCTATTCAAAGAACTTATGCACCCCTATGTTCATAGCAGTGCTATTTACAGTTGTCAAGATTGGTAACAGCCTCTTAGTCACATCAGTAGATGAGTGGATTGAAAAATTGTGGTGCATATATACAATGGAATATGATGAAGCAAAAAGAAAAAAATCCCTACTTTTTGCAACAGCATGGATGGAAATGGAGACTATTATGCTAAGTGAAATAAGCCAGTCGGTAAAAGAAAAATACCAGATGATCTCACTTAAAAGAGTTATCTAATGAACAGAATCAGCTAATGAGCAAAATAGAACCGGAGGCATAGAATCCATGAAATGGATTGACAGCTGTAAGATGGGAGGAGGCAGGTAGGGATTGTTTGAAAGAAGGTGAAGGTTAGTCAAAGAACATATGTGAAGAACCCATAACCATAAACAACATGTACCGATGACAGATATGGAATATATATCATGTAGGTATTAGGTGCTCATTTTTTATGGCATAAATGTAAAAAATTAAGAATATTTAAGGATATAACAGAAATGAAGATATATGTCCACAAAATAAAAAGTTACACATTAAATCTGCTCTAGCTCTCTGTGCCAGAAAGAGCTTTTTTTCACATCTTCACAATATCCTTTCAACAAGAGAAGTTTACACTTTGAATTGATAAACTGTATCAGTTGTTTTGGGTTTTGTTTAAATAACTCGTACATTATTTTGAGAACATTATGCTATATAACCTCTTCCAAAACAGTAACCAGTAACGTATTTGCTTTACACATTTAATCCTTGATCCACAGGGCACCTATTTTCATAATTGCTGTGAGATTTGAATCTGATTTCACTCTTTTCCCCATGTCTCACTAGTTGTGCCCTCTCTCCTTATTGACTTATACTTTTCTTCTTACATTATACATCAAGTTTCTAGATATGGGTGAGTCTGTTTCTGATACTTGTCATGTGCAACTGATCTACTTTTTCTATCTCTAAGCTGACTTCACACCCATTTCCCTAACACTTTAGTAAATTTTGATATTTGACAAGTTCTTTTTTGTTTCTAGAGTCTTCTGGGGGGGGATGTGAGAAAAGATATGGCATATTTTGCTACTATCTTAAAACTGCTGAAATTAACCTGGCAAGTTCCATGACGAGCCCTTGCAGTCATATGTATTCAACATTTGAATCCTGGCCAAATGATTGCAATTTCAACTGATCAAAGTTAGCACCGAGAGTACTAAGCCATGTTGACATCATGGCATCTTGACAGTATGTGCTCTCTCTGAACTCTCAACCTCTAGTTTTTCCCAATTTCACACCATTCTCTACCCTACCTGAAGCCTGATTGATCTTTTGAAAATGTAAATGTGATCCTGTTGTTTACTTAAAACTTACAATGGTTTCTTAAGGCCTTTAGAAACAAGACTAAAACCGTTACTGTGTCCCTTCAGGCCCTCCACCACTGATTGGAGTAGTTTTCCTCTCTTACCCCTCCTTCACTGCTTTTGTCTGGTCACACTTTGAGATCCTCATTGGCTTCATACCCTTTCATCCCAGCTGAGAGCTGTGTCATGCCTAGTGTCCCACAGTTCCTTGCTGGGATAGTTGAAAGAGAGTTGATACTTCTTTCAAGCAACTCCTATCTTTCCTGGGTCCTCCTTTCTCCCACATTTACACATTTCTTGAAACACCATGAAATGATACAACCTTGCCACCATCAGGAGTTTAAGAATCTCATTGAGCTCGGGTGCTGAGGATTGTAAGCAACAGAATACTGATGAAACATGGCTTAAACAGTAGGCGTTTGTTTTCTCAGAAAATAAAAAATCCACGTGAAGGTGGTTCCAGAATAAAATTCGTGTACTCAGTGATGTTAAGGAAAGCTTCTTCTTTTTCACTGTTCCCTCATGGTCACAAGATAAGTGCCAGCAACCAGAAGGTGACAATGGATCCCAGCATAAAAATAGAACAAAGTCTTCCTTACTACAGCTCTTTTTATCAGAGAAGAAAATATTGTTTCGGAATTTAACTATGAGACTCTCTTTCATGAGCCATTGGCCTGAACTGTGCTAATTGCCAGGGAAAAGGGGAAGATTAGCATCAAACTGATACTGAAAGAGGCTGCCTCTACCCACAAGGTGGAGGTCTGGAAATAGCACGTGGAAAGTGTCTGATCGGGGTCTTCCTGTTGATACGGTGAACACTGATGGCCCTGTAATTTCTTCTATATGGAACTAGTGGAGGAGAGGTATCCTGAAAGTCAGGGATGACGATTTCAAATCTAGTGGCTAGTATCTAGAACTGCTTTTTCTAAAACTGTTACCATTAACCACATACAACTTTAATTTTTTTTATTAAATTAAGTACAATTTAAAATTAAGGTCATGAAGATAATTAGGTTTTCATCTTGGATACCTAGGCTATGTTGGCTTTGTTTATAGATGAGCTAGCTGATTTTCATTCAAAGCAGATAAGAATCAGAAGATAGAATATAGGTCTCCCCTCAGAGCAAGAGTACAGATGGGAGAGTGACTGCCTTTGTGTGTCAGCCACGACTTTATGCTTTCATGTGATGTGACTTTATTGTACACAGCACAATTTGTTTTCAAATACTTGCCTACAGACTGTGTTCCAATATTATTTATTAGCTTATAATTTTTCATGGGTTGGACTTCAATGTAATTACAGATTGTTCTAGTTGTGTCAGTGAACTATGGCCCTTAACATGGGACTAGAAATGAATACGTTGCTTCAGTACAAATTTGTTTCATGGAACTGAGACAGGATACTGAGGAGCTAGGAATATTTCTGGGCAAGTGGAATGGGGAAACTGATACAAAAAAATTTAAAAAGGCCAAACAATTTCAAAAACTTACAGACAGCTACTGAATCATGAGTCCTTATCTTCCCTAACCAAGGACGCTTGAGAGAAAATGGTTTATACCTCTCCTCTCTAAACAGAGAATACATAGCTTCAATCACCCTGGGCAGGGAGAGAGAGAGGAAAGCCCCAATTTATGCCATTCGTACCACCTAAACACAAGGACAAATAAAGTCAGGGGAACAAATAACAAACACCTGATTAAACTCAGAGAGACCTGAGATAAAAGTAAAGACTTAAAACACACCAAAGAAGAATCCTAAACTCCCCTAGAAGCTCCTTTTGATGCATCAGCTTAAGAAAAACACACCTGAAAGCTTTATTCTAGTGAAACCTTCCCACAAAATTTTCCCAGGGAGAAGACTGATAATATCCCTCAAGACAAAGAGCCGGTGTGGGCTCTCTCTAGAGCACTGCCATGCCCCTTCGTGGGCCTGACCTTTTACTTCCTCCTAAACTGTAAGGGTCCCCATGAGACTTGCAACCAGGGGAGCATCTGACAGTGGCAGGTCGTCCTGGGGTTAGTGCTGATCCTGTCTCTGACTTGCCAGGGAGCTAAAGGCAGCCTTGCCTTGGCTCTCTTCTTTTCTCTAAAGTTTCTAGGGAACCAAAGCAGAGCATTGCACATGCTCTCTCCTGTTGCTTCCTCTGCCCTAAGTTCTTCCTTTGTGGCACTCTTCTCAGTTTAAATGAACACTCTCTCAAAGTCCCCTGGAGGTTGTCGTGAAATCATTTCTATATGAAGGCAAGAACCCACACATTACAGTCTGGCCTGAGGCATACCCGCTCCATTCCCAGGCCAGTTCCATAAAGCAACCATTGCCTATTTCTAAGTTGAATTGGACTCTTATGTTCAATGCTAGGCTCAAAAGAGAAGGAGAATGAGTGTTCGGTGGAGAGAGTTCTTTTGAATGATTTTAGTTACCACCAAAGAAATGCAGTCCCTATCCCCAGTGATGGAAAGAGCTCATTAGAGTGCTTATGGCTGCTCAAATAGCAAATTCAACTCAATGCTGAGTGAAGTAAAGTGTAGCCCATTAAGTGATTTTGCATCTAATGTGATCATTTCAAGCTCTAAAACGGTACTAGAGAAAATTTAGAAAGATATTATTGATAATGGTCAATTGTTGAATGTAAAGACACTTAAGCATAGTATATAAAAATATTTAGTATTCAAATGTGTTATTTTAAATACCTGATCCTTGTACAAAACCCAGAAAAGTTAGCAAAAAGGGAAGAAGCAGTCACTTCTATTAGTTCCATTTTCTGCAGTTACTCCTGGTAACATATTGGTGCATACATCTCCAATTCGATTTCATTATTGAATCACTTTATATTTGTTTAAGTGTAAAATTTAAATCTGTTTTAGAAGTTATTTTAAAAATATGTGGTACAGTGAACATTTTTTACAATCTGCCATATATATACATGTATATACAAAATTATATTATGTATATGTATGTGAGTACATATTGTCCACACATCTTTTTAATTAACAATTTTATTTCTATTTCTTTTACAATATTGTATTTCATGAAATATATTTTATATTAATAAACTGGTATTGTTTAAAATTATCATTTTTGCTATTATAAATCTATTGTAATAATCCATTCCCATTATTTATTTAGGATAAAGCTTAGAACTCCTAAGAGGGCAAGCAACAAAAAGCACAGCAGGAGCCTCCGTCCTGGTTTCAGGCACTGCATCAGGCCAGGCCAGGCCAGGGGAAGACATCTAGCTGGACCAGGCATTAGCCAATGAGCATGTACTTCCTGTGGATGTGCATTGCTCTCGAACTCTGGAAGTGGATCTGGAGGAGCAGGAGAGAAAAACAGATTCACACATACATACCTGATTTTTCCTTGCATTTCCAAAGACAGGAAAGGTGCCCCTGCCTTTAAGGGAACTCATGTAGATGAACCTCCCCTCCCCAGATCATCATTCCAGACTGAAGATCCCTCACTTTCAGGCATTGCTTCCTTGGGCTCTGGATATTCCAGACTGACCCAAAGAAGTTGGGCCTCGTGCAGTGGCAGTGAGGTAACAGAGCTGACTTTCATCAAGACCTGCTTCACATGGAACAAGGGAAAATGTAGGGACTGGCCAAATTCCCCTTGTAGAAGCAATGGCCCTGGGGAGAAAAAGTTGGGCAGCAGAGTCAGAGTCTGGAATTCTCCTTCTACACTGCCCTCCCAGGACAAACTTGTTTGGGACAGGGCCCTAGAGCATGCCCATGGCCAACCAGGGGACAGCCTAATGCCAACCCAACACCTGTATGGCTATGCTGGGAGGGGCAGGCCTTGCAATGCAGCAGGTTTAGTATGGAGACCTTGTGAGTTTTTTCTTTAGAGTGACATTTCTTCTCAAGGTCCATACACTGCCTACCCTAACCCTTTATGAACCTGTTCATCTACACTGAGGTTTGAGGTAGGTTTGTGAGCAGCCTCTGACCACATCTCCTGTTTGGAGCCTGGTGATGGTGGTGAGGAGAGTTGGCTCTGGAAAGAGCAGGCTGAGCGGGAGTGGACTGTGGTGGGTTGGGGACCCTAGGGAAAAGTGCAGCCCAGCCTCCTTCCAGTTATATGAGTCCAGGGACCCCATCCACACATCTCTCTGTTCTGTCCTGTTGGGATAGAAGTCACCAGAGCTCATGCCTCCCTTGGGAATCAGATCTATAAGATCTCGTTGGTGCCAGACCCTCCCTGCCACAACCAGTGTGCTCTCAACAAAGGAGGTCTTCCTTCTGGACCCAAACACCACCCATATTTTTATTTGATCCCTTGGTGAGTGTCCATTGTTGTTATCAGGTAGGCCTTAAGGTGTCCTGAAGATCCTGGTTGTATCAGAACTAACGGATAAAGGACAGAGCCTGGAAAAGATATCTATTGTGACTGACTATCCATGGAGCAGAACTGAGGCCCTGGATTGTGTCTGCTTCATTCATTGAGCTATGCTAAGTGCCTCTAGTAGGGCCTACTTGTACTAGGTGCTTCATACACATTGTCAAATAAATGAAGTCCAACTAGAACCCTCCCAGATATCTGAGTGCGCCTGGTGACCCCTGTTATCTCCTGAGATTCCTAATGTGGTAATACCAAGACTGTGGGAATTCTTTCCACACACGTGAAAACACACAGTTCCGGAATTTACGCGTAAAGAGCACTGCTCCGCTTGAGGAAAAAATTATTCCCGTGTGGATCATGTCAGTGGAAAAGAAATTCTCTAATGGGAATTTGGCAAAAATGTATCTTAAAAATTCTCTAACTAGCTGAGTCTCTCTTCCTCCCAAAGCCAGGAAGCTTAAGTTAATGAATCACTGCCTCAATGTTCTATGGTCTTAAAAGTTAACAGCCCTAGTTAGCTTACTCTCAATTTACTTGTCTCCTATTTAATGTATACCCTGGTCCTGTCTGCCAGCAGACCTGAATTTACATCCTAATACTCTGTAACTGAGTAAACCTACCCCTTATCTATTCCCTTCCCATATATCCTCATGACCCAACTGAAAACCCCTGTTCTGCATAAGCCCATGAATAATCAATCCAATGTAAATGTGTCCTAAAGCTTCTAATAAAAAGCCCAGCTAAGCTAGACACGAGGTCTTTCGAAGATGGAGCGAAAGGCCCGTGGCTGCCGGACTCTATTCTCCAAGTGTGTCTCTGGGTGAGATTGATTCACGCGTCAGGGTACGGTCCCCCATGGCTTTCGCTGGGACGAAATCCCAGCGTCACAAGACAAGTGCAAATATCAGTGAAATGCTTTCCCCAACATCTTGACAGATTGTTTTCCACTTGCTTTTCCAAGCTCAGAAATGCCTCAGGCCACAATGGGTGACGCAAGAGATTTTCTGTGGTGGACTGAAAAAGAAATTGCCATGAACAGCCACAGCACATTTAGAAGCCATGACTGCAGGGCCAGGGGCCAGGCAAGTCCTGCTTGGATTGTTCCCCACAGTAGTCCCTGTCAGAATATTATGGGGTTTGTCCTCTATCACCCCACATTTCAAAGGAACTAACTCAGGAACAGGAGGATGTGGTGACAATTTTACGGCACTCTGCCTGCAGTGGGTAGAAGCAGAGCTGTGCTGAAAAGGGGGCACTTGCTCACCGAGTTAGCAGATCATCCAGGAGCATTGGGGCTCGGGAGAAGGACGGGAGCACAGTCTCGAAGGTGGATAGGTGGGAGATGTTTCCACCCTGAATAGCTGGAGTCAGGAACTCCTCCAGCTTCTCCAGTATACCTCCCTGGAGGGTCCACATTCTGTAGGCTTCTTGTAATTCAAACGTCATCTCAGCTGAAGCCTGTGTGGGACCAGGATAGTCATGTAGTCAGTGGCATCACCATGAATCATCAGGAGGACTGCGGTCTGGAGCTCATCCAAAACTGCCAGCCCATCAGGGACTTGTGCAAGATTAGGATCAGGAGTGCCATGTTAAATAGGATTTTATCAATAGTTTTAAAAGTACCATCAATTTTTGGTGGAATGTGGGTATTGATTCAGTATTACCTTTCTAGACATTTTTTTTGAGATGAAGAGTGACAAACTTTCCATAGTGGTAGTCTTATGAAGAGCTTTCTACCCAGGAAACATCAAACAGCACTGTCATTATAGAGAAGTAATCACACAGGCTTGGGCATGTCAAATGGCTGCTCAAGGTCACGCAGGTTAGAACTGAGCACTGTCCAAAGCTGGGGTAGCAAGGCATTTCCTCTTAGCCACCTGAGCCTTATCTGTTCCTGACTTGGATGGCAATGGTCGGGAAACACAGCCCCTCCCTATGTGGGAAGTGTGTACAAGATGGATAGTCACAGCCTATGAAAACCAGCAACTTTCGAAATGACACTTATTTCCCTCTTTGATACATTAAAAGTCATTTTGAGATGCAGAAACAGCACAGGGGCAAATGCATGGTGACACCTGACTGGAGAAAGCTGGCCACCAGGCAGGAGTCTGAGCAGATGACTCAGGTAGGTCCCATTTCTGAGGATGGAGACAAGCTGACAGGTTAGTCAAATTATGCTGAGGAAAAATGAAAACCAAAGAACACTGGGATTGCCTTGGACACATTATAATCAGATTGGTTATTTTTTTATTGTTGTTCAGTTATAGTTGTTCATATTTTCCACACATTGCTCTAAATAGAAATGAATGAGAAATACTCGGTGGGTGCAAGGAAGCAGCCATTATGAAAAAAGTTCTGTTGGCACAGTCATGCTACAAACTTTCCATTTTGGAACCTGGCTGCAGCCACTAAAATTTTACATGTGTATGTTCTTCCAGCTGAGGATAGTGCAGGTGAACTTTGTGTTTAAGGGTGTCACCCAAATTCCGTCTTTGGAACCCCTAGAACTTCAAAATATGCCTAGTATGTCCTAAAGGAAGTTATTGAGGTCAAGTGAATTCAGCCATGTAACTGTTAACCCAATATGACCAGTGACTTTAGAAGAGGATGGAAGGTGACAAGGAGGCACAGAAGGGATTGCATGTGACAGAGAATTAGGGACAGCCAGGTACAAGCATGGGAGAAACTGCTCAAAAGGATCTAGCTGTGCTCAGAGCCCCACTTCTAACACTTAGTCTCTGGAATTGTGAAAAATTAAGTGTCTGCTCTTTACATCACCCTGGGAGTCTTATGTGATGGCATCCTCAGCAATATACACAGTTCCGTGGGACACACTTAAGTGATCTGGCAGGACTGCTGACATGGCACCTGAGGTGAATGACACCATGTCTACCAGCACTGAGAGGCTGCACTGGTGTGGCAAACAACTTCCATTATTGGAGATGGTCTTCAATGACTGTTGAACTCACTGCTGTGCATGAGAAGTGGGTCAGATAGTTTAAAAAAAAGCAAAACAAACAAAAAAGAATAAGAAAAATACAAATATGCTTGTCGTCTATTATGACAAAAATATGTTTCTACATATTGCTATTACAACATGTATTTTCTTTCTACTCTTGCTTGTAGCTGGAGGGAGAAAATGAGGTCCAGATTCCGTGTACATGGCACTGTGCATCAGTGTAGGGAATGTCAATGGAGGTCCCTGGGGGAGTCCCCAAGTTGAGTCTGCTTCTGGGCACCTGAATGTCATCTTGGGGTCATGGGTGTGGAGACCCTCCTGAGCTAGCTCTCACCTCAGTGCAGCAGGTGCTGGTGTCAGTGGACTGAAGCACCTTCCCCTTGTCTAGCATGGTAGAGTAGTGAAACCCATTCACAAGCTCTTCCAGGATGTCTTCATTGAAAATCTACAAAGACAAACCCCGTACCCAGCCAGTAAGCATCAGGAACCCTCCAATCAACCTGTGGTTTGGCCTTATGGCTGCCCTAGCAAACCGATACAGTCTACTGTGACTCAGTGAGGATGTCCCTGGCAGCCCTGCTGAAGTAGAAGCAGAACTGAATAATGTCAAAGTCCAAAATCAGTGAATGGCTGAACACTGTGGAAACTATCTCCTTTACAAGATAGTACAAACAGAAGGTCACATTGCCTAAATTGGCCAGATTACAATGGTTTGCTCTGGTCTGTGAACTGAAAAGGTGCAGAGAAATGATCCTATATTTGACTTTCTCTTAATTTTGTGTACAACACCCCCTAATCCAGTGTGATGATGTGCTAGATTTGGAGGTCTGCAAGGACAGTGGAGCTGACTCCTCTACCAGAATCTTGGGGCTGGTAGGAAAACCAACAGAAACAGCAAAATGCTCATGTTCATGAGTTCTACTATGAAGTGTAACATATGTTTTCTCTAATATTCCCACAAACATGTTTTTTCCTGTCTTGAGAAATGTTTTTTCCTGTCTTACATGGCTGGTGGGAGAAGTGGAGATCCAGATTCCCATGTGCATGGGAGAGTGGGACACTTCAGACACAGCACTGGGCATGCTCTGAGGAGCCATCCCCAAACTTGAGCCTAGATGCTTGGCACTCTCAGGTCCCCTTGGCTTCCTGGGTGTGGAGTTTCCCCAGGCCGTCTCTCACCTGAGTCATTTGCTGGATAGTTGTATCAGTCTGGTGCACCTGTACCTTGACCCTGTAGATGTTATAGTCGGACTCGTGCACCAGCTCCTCAAGGATGTCATCATGGGAGCTCTGCAAAGACAGTGTCGGGTATTGAGCCAGGAATCCTCAGCAACCTTCCTCACAATCTGCAGTCCTGTGTAATGGGGACCTAGCAAACTAACACACAGTCTATCAGGACACACTGAGGCTGTTCCAGGTCACACTGCTGAAATCACAGCAGAATGGCATGTCAACGTCTGAAAATAGAATCACTGAGGACAATTATCTTCTTTATAGGGTAATATGGAGATGCGTAAGGCCACAGCTGCTGACTTGGCTGGCTTAAAATGGTTTGCGTATTCTGTGAGATGCCAACTTGCAGACAAATGTATCAAACATGTAAATCCTTCCCATGTTTGTTCCTTTGTTGTTTTACAAAAACCACCCTCTATGTGTGAAGATGTGTAGACCTGAAGATGCTCAAGGACAGCAGTGCAGACTACTCTTCAAGATACTTGTTAAGGCAGTTAAACAATGGAAACAAGTAAAAGAAACAGAACAGCAAGCATTTTTTTTCCTCCATGATTCTAACAAATGTGAAGAATGGATTTCTCCCCTACCAGAAACTTGGTAGTAGGATTGCAGGTTCTGATGAATTTGGAAGTGGGCATGTGAAAACCTCGAAACCCCTGAGATGAGTCTAGTTATGATCCCACCCCAGTCATTTCGGGGCCCTGGGTGTGGGCCAGCTCTCACCTCAGACTGGCACTGGACTGTGTTTGTTGCCTGGTGCGCTGGTCCGCAGTAGCCGTCGATGGCATATCTGAACCCATCAGCCAACTCTACGATGTCTTCCATGGGCTTCTGCAAAGACTGAGTCCAATAAAGGGTTAGGTGTTGTTAGGGGCTTGTCTAGACATTGCCACTGGGGCATATTCCCACCACACTTTCTGTTCCCCATATCTGGCAGGCACTGAGAGGCACCTGAAGACACCTCCATCAGGGAAGAAATAAAATGACACTTGGATGGCCGAGAGAGTAGAAGAGCTTGGTGGCCAGCACTCACCTTCCCATCCTGCCTGCCATGAGCTGGGGAATGAACCCTAACAACCATCTTGGACCCAGAATGAGCACCCCTCATCCTGATTCCCTCACCACCCACAACACACACATATATGCAGGAGGAGGGGGATGTGGTGTGATGCAGTCAAGTAAGAGCCTAGTGGGTGCCTAGCTTGGATGGACCTGCTTTGCATTGCCACAGTTACCTGACGGTGTTTCTTGCTATGTGGTGGGAGGTGTTGATGATCACGGGTCTTGCACCAGCGACGAAACCAAGAGAAACTTTTCTCGTTCTGGGCTTTCTTGATCCTGGAGCCCCCAAAAAGCGGGAAACAACACAGAGACATCCTACTCTCTTGACTGTGTGCAGTCAACTGACTTGGGTAGGCAGTTGTCTCTAGAATGTGGGTGCCTAGTTATCAGAGCTCTAATTTCTCTTGGGGGTCTGTCACTAAGGATGTGAGGTAACCCCTTCAAGGTTCTATGACCTGAGCCCCTTCTTCTAATCAGAGCCTCCCAAAGTCCCCTGTGGGCTGTTGAGTCCTCACCTTCCTCTCTCATGTCATCTCCATATCCGTACAGTGATACCTAACACAGTCCTCTCCACAGCTCCCTGGGCATGTATTAGTGTAACAGGAAACAGACCAGCATTTGTGCTTCCTGTCACTACCAAAACCAATAAGCGACAGCGATTGAATCTTTATAGGCACTTTATTCAGGTGGCCGGTGATCTGAGAAGATGGCGGGTTTATACCCTAACAGACCATCTTCCCTCTCCTTGTTCAGGCCAGCGTTTTTATACTAGGGAATAAGCAGGTTGGTAAAAGCTTTGAAATCCAGAGGATTAGGCAAGTGGTGCTGAGGCATTCCTATCCTGAGCCATTAGCTGCTCCCAAGAGGTAATCATTGGCAGTGCCCCAGGTGATTGACTGTTTTCCCAGGAGCCAGGCCTTATCTGTGGTTTTCTGAAATAGAAGGCTTAAACGTAAACATTGTTTGCCAGGTTTATAGCTTTTTACTTTAAACTGAAAATTTCCATCTCTAGAGTCCCCTATCATCAGGTCCTTGGCTTAGGGGAGAAAGCTGAGTTCACAATTCCTCTTTCTTACCAGTTTTGTGTCCTAAGGAAGCCTTTGTGCTTTCAGGGCCTCCCCTGTTTCCCAAGCTGCATGATGAGGATGATGCTAGAGACCATTTCCTAAGGGCATCCTAAGGTGTGAATGAGATAATGTGTCTTAAAGCTTGTGGGCTGACATCCCATGAATCTGATGCTGAAAAATAAAGGTAAAAGAGTTACAAGAAAGGCCCTGGCTGGTGTAGCTCAGTGGATTGAGTGTGTGCCTGCAAACCAAAGGTCCTGGTTTCCATTCCAAGTCTAGGGCACATGCCTGAGTTGTGGGCTATGGGAGACCACTCTGCATGGCGTGGGCCCAGCTCCCACTTGGAGGGACCAGTGGAGAGCGACACAGGATCCACGCCCACGGACAGGTTTTCCCGTGGGGAATCAGACCTACATTATACTTGCTTTTCGCTAAAATCCCTCACCCTTAATTGAGATAGCAAGGGCTTACTGCAACTTCCTAAAATTTATGCAAAAGCCCTCCAAAGACAAGTGTAACCAGTTCAACCACTTTCCCCTTTACATTTGCAAATATTCTCCTTTCTTGATGTAACTGGCAACAACCTCTCCTTTGTTATCTGTAAAAGGCAATCACCCACAGTGATCCTATGCATAGTCAATGAGGACCTGTGCATAGTAAATAAAAACCACCCTCAGTGTAATGTGCCCAGAAAAACAATAAAACCCTATCTAGGTGGGGATTGTTTTTTAGCCCAGTTTCACTCAGAGAGTGGCCATGCCTTCCCTTTTCCTCCACATGACTTGGTAGTCCATGTGAATGTGTCTTGTGTCTCGTGTCTCAACCATAACGCCGCGGACACTGCAGGCTGGTGTCCACATCAGTGGGCCAGGCCCCCAGTAGGGGACGTGTGAGAGGCAACCACACACTGGTGTTTCTCTCACTTCTTTCTCCTTCTCTTCCTCTCTCTCCAAAAATAAATCAATACAATCTTTTGAAAAGAGTTATAAGTACAAGTGGGGCATAGGGTGGAACACCAGTCAGAACAGGTTCAAGGACCATATTTTAGCTTAGGAACACAGTGTCCAACTTAGCCTCATTTTCAGGTATGCACCTTAAGGGGATGAAATTACAAAGAGTTCAGTTATTGTCCTCTACCTGCTTAATACCTTCCATTTGGCTTTTGTTAAACTTACAAACAAACCAACTGTCTCATGCTGTTTCTTGTCTTAGAAACCTTCATGGTGACTTCTAGTGAAATATCTGTTCAAATTGTTTGCCCAATTTTGTTTGTTCCCTTTTGCCATTAGTTGTAGTCTCATATTATTTTAATAGAGAAAAGGCACATTGTGTTTGGTTTTCACCTTGGTGCTCAAAGTATCTTTCTTTCTTTCTCTCTTTTTTAACTGGAACACACAAGGGGCAAAGATTTTTCAAATATAACCTTAGAATGTGAAAATCAGAAAGCTCGTCATTCTATGTGGAAGAACCTGTGCTTTTTAATGCCTTGACTGGTTCTTGACAATTGAAGCGGCAGAGGGCAGGATGGTGCAGGGGAAGAATCAGAGGCCCATCAGCCAAAAGCCTAGGCCTGGTCCTATTGCCCCTGGAAAACTTTCCATCCCTGCTGTTAACTCGCCTGCAAAGTCAGGAGCTGGGTTGGAGAGATTTTCACAGACCTAGCATAATTTTCTATTTCATTCAATCATATTAATATGTACCTACTGTCTGCCAGACAGTGTGCTAGGTGCTGGAAAAGAAGAATAAACAGGGCAAAACAAAGTCCTTGACTATTTGGAGTTTATGTTCTCTTGTAGGGGTAGTAGACTATTCATAATTTCACAAGTAACATTGTTTCAGACAATGCTAAGTGCTATGAGGAAAAAACACTGGTTTTCTTTCCTTCTTTTTTTTTTTTAGAATTACTTTATTTTTCTTTCTTTATTTTTAGAGTAAGTGGGAGGGAGGGAGAACAAGAGGGAGAAAAATATCAATGTGTGTTTACCTCTCATATGGCTCCCACTGAGGACCTGATCTGCAACCCCAGAATGTGCCCTGACTGGGAATCAAACCAGCGGCCCTTTGGTTGGCAGCCCATGCTCAAATCGCTGAGCTACACCAGCCAGGGCTGGCTTTGTGTTAGTTCTCTCCTTTACTAGTCCTGACCCCTTCCAGGACTTTGCACACACTGAGTCCATTTTTCCCTAAATATGCACAAGCCTCTCCCACCCAGCATTGAGGGCTCGGCTCTGAGGTCACTGAAAGGCCTTCTCAGGCCTCCATGGCTAACACTGGCTCATCCTACCCCAGTCACTGTGCATGTCACCTGCTGTATTCCATGTGGAGCACTAAGGTCTGTCTGAGACAGTGTCCTTCTGTCTCAGTGCTTCTTTTAGAAGAGTGTGGTCTCCAAAACCAGTTTTTCTGCTAATACGCGGTAGGTGAATAATTTCATTTCTGTCTTGTCCAAACTGTCCCCTGAATCTATGGCATGAAGAAAATATTTCTGAGCTATCATTTAGAGGTGTTCTGAAGCATATTTTAATAAGCATTAGGGACTGAACATACCTGTATTTATGTATTTATTCATTCATCTATTTTTCTGGTTTACATCTTGTTAGAAACAATCATATATATGCACCAGAAATTTCTCTCTCAGTACAGGAACGTAGACAATGCTCTTAAATTCTCTAACTCTCAGTTTTAACGCAGCCAATAATTCCCTGCCTGCATGCCTTTTTTCGATTCTCCAATAACATAATGGAAAGCTGCTGACAAAGTATCAATATAGAAGGACAGCATGCCTGTTAGAGTGTCACTGTATTAGCATTGGTAGTGTAGTGAATATTTGGAAAAGTTTCCAGCAAACTGTTTCAGTATGGTCTTGTAAGGCACAACTTGTGACTGGAGAAAAAAGCAACATCACCAGACAAGTCATATTCTCAATGGTGTGTCACAACAAAGAATAATGCAAAGTGCAATGTAAACAGAAAACATTCCAGTCTATACTTCAGCCCCATCAAGGAAAGAAACTACACAGACACCAAACTGTACCACTTCCTCCAGTGCAGAACTGTTACAGAGCAGGGCCGGGGACACCCAATGATCCCCCAACCCTGTACCAGGTTCATTATGCCCGCCACCAATGGAAAGACGTCTCTCAATGCCAGAGACTGGTGAAAAGGAAAGGAATTATTTATTTACAAGTAATACAGGCTTGGAGTAATGACTTAAGGTCTCCTTTAAGATATTAGAGTTCTTTGGAATACCCGTTCTCTAGAATACCCACAAATGCACACAGTCCTTCCTTCTCCCCTCTGCCCAGTCCAGGGTACCATATCTCAGGGAAAGAAGTAGAAGTCCGTGATTCAGGCAGACCCTCGGTTCCGACACCGTCTGCTGTGTCACAACCGCGATCTTCAGTTAATCCAAAACTATGTGGCCCCTTCTCATGGCCCACCAGCAAGAGTCCTTTCACCCCTTTTCTTCCAGGCAAAGTCTCTCCTGCTTCCTAGGCCACATGGCAAAAGAAGCCACCCAAAGCCACGTGGTCCTCTCTCTCTCAGGCCGAGGGATCCCCACTCCTCCAAAGCCTCGTAGCCCAGAGAGCGTATAGCTGCCGTGCCTGGGTTTAAATCCCCACGCCAATCTTCCTCTGCAGCCCCATTTCTGACTCCTCCTTCAATCAGTAACACCTGCCAGCACTTCATATTCTTCTAGCTTTATTGGGCTGCCATGTTAACTGTGGGCAGGTGTGGCCTCATGGCACAGAGCCAGTCATCTCCAAGCTCTCACGCAGGTGCTGTGTCCAGAGGGAGTTGCCTCCCAGTTACATCTTGGGAGGCAGTCACTTCCATCCCCCTGGCTCAAGGCATGGCCACAGCTACTTAACATATCCATGAAACCAGTTAAAAGTTATAGATATGCTAAAGGACCATGCCAGAGGTTAGCTGCAAAGCTGCTGCTATACAAAACAGCTCTGAATGGCCCTGCTCCAGGAGTCCAATCCCCCCTGCCCCAGTTCAGACTTGTCGGGGTGAGGACATCCTATATATTTCTTTCTAATATTTCCTGGACACCTTGAGTTCTGGACCCCATTACAAATCCCTATTTGGGCCCACTTCTTGGCTGCACCCTGATACAGTCCCACCACAGTGCGAGCACTGAGAGTACCAGGGGCCTGTACAGATGCTGACAGTACGCAGCATCACTGAGGAGCTGACCAAGGGAAAAATAGCATGAGACAGAGGAAAGGGCTAAAGGGAAATTGCTCTCAGGTATATGAACATTGGCCCAGATAACTGAAAACTGGAACATTTTCCTAAGATCAAATGTTGCTTTAGAGGGAGACAGCTGCTACATCCACATGGTCAGGACTAAGTCCAAGGTCTAAGTAAAGAACAGAACAAAGGACATTCTTCATTTCATTTCTTAATAAACATTTACAGAGGGCCTATTTCACTGGATATAAACATTTTGAAGATAACAAATCCGATGAGCCCCACTAACAGATCTATCGATGTTTGAAAAAACTCCATCAGCCTTGTCCTACTCTCTGTGTAATTACTACATTATACAACCTGGCCTCAGTCTTCACCAGGGGAAGGGTCCTCATGTCATCAAAGGATGAAAATTATACTATTGAGGGAAAGATAGTCAGCAGAAACAGAGCAATGCTCAGGCTGTTTTGTACTGAAGCTCAGATGTAAAAACCCTCCCCAAACACTCAATAGCTAAGGTAAGTTTCTTTTTCTGATAGAAAATGTCCCTTCCTTTCTTTCTATGAACAGGATTTGGGAACTTAGAAAAATAGAGTAAAAGTGAAGAGAACAATTATCTTTAGAAAGGTCACTCGTCATTCCTTCCGCAAATCTCCAGACCTCACCTGCCTATAGCTACAATTAAATTGCATTTTCCTGAGCTTTGCCAGCTTGAAAGTCTCATTTGAGTTACTGTAGAGCCTTAACCCTTGGCTATTTTCTAACTGCCCTTCTCTTTAGTCCCTGGGGCTTCCCGAGCAAGATCCAGGTTAAGGCCACAAAGGCCTGAATCTACCCATCTCGCTTTCTCAAGGAATTTGCTGCACATGCAAACTTGAGAAAGGTTCCTCAACTTCAGGGCTCTGGGTGCTCTTTGGGTGTGGAGCTTCTCAAAGTGCAAGGGTGTTGGGAGCCATCCTGCTTGGTTTCAGAGATTGTAGCCTCATTAGTGGACAAAAAGTTCCCACAGCTAGGATTGAGTACAAAGACCTTGGGGCCATGAGCCACTAAGGAGACAGAACATTTCCTCCTGACAGGAGCATAGCCCTTGCCGCCTTCATATTCCCCTGCTTAGGTCGGGCTGATGACTGGTTAGCCAATGACTGGTAAGATTCCTTAAGGAAGGGACAACTTAAGACAGGCACAGGCACAAAGGGCCATCAGGGAAGGACTTAGGGATCTATAAAGAAGGGGCAGAAAGACCCTCACCCCTTGGCTTTGTCATAGCCTGAGTCCTCTATCTGGAATAAGTCTCCTAAATTCTTGGCTGCTTTCCTCTCCAGGCCTGACTCAGCCTGAAAACAATGCCAAAGGCAGCTGCGGTCTTTCAATGGAACAAATGGCTCCCTGGGGCAAATAAGGCTAGAGAAAGAATATATATTGTTTCCTTTGAGGCTTATTCTGTCCTGTTGGTATGATTCAGACACTTGAGCTAAAGCTGACCCTGACCAGAGACAATCCCTTTGTTTCTTCAACTATTATCTGTGAATGGTGTCAGTTATTCATGATTGTAGTTTTTGGACATTAATTGATGGGCTATATGTACATACTGTGTATCTCTGTGTGAGCTGAACTCAATAAAGAGTCATGGAAGGAGGTGTCTGAGACCCTTCTCCTATGAGACATTGGCTACCTTTCCACCTCAAGCAGATCATGTCTGGGTAGACTTATTCTTATCTGTGGTGACCATGGAGCTCTGTGGGCAGAGCCCCCCCCCCACACACACACACTATGGGTTCCCTGCAAAAGACTCCCAAAGCCCGAGGCTTCCCTTTGGTTTTAGAAATGGTGGGATAATGTCTCTTTTCCTGATGTTGGCACTCAAATCAACACTATCACCTAAGAGATAGTTCCTCCAGCTTCTGACTCTACTGCCAATTTTTCAAGCCAGGCAAAGAAAATACCTCCCTAGGAAGTGTTCATGGCACCTCCGTGGTCTGACCATCCCAGCTCGCAACCTTGGGCAAATCTGCTAGCCTCTCTGTACTTTAGCTTTCTTTATGACAAAGAAGGCATTCATAATTATTATTGGGCAGGGCAAGGTAGTTCAGTGGGCTAGAATGTAGTGCAGATACACCAAGGTTGCAGCTTCCATCCCCGGTCTGGTCATCCAATGAATGCATAAATAAAAAGGAAAACAAATTCATGTTTCACTCCCCTTTCATCTTTCTCTAAAATCAATTTAATATGTTTAAAATATAATAATTATTTAATTGGGCTGCTGAAGATCATATTTCATTACTATACATAGTGCAAGGAACACCACTCAGTGTGTAGTGAGCACCTGACACATGTTAACTTCTGCTTTTTTCATCATTACATGTATCCGCTCATCTCTCTCCACTCTGTTCTTGAGGCACACATGCACAAAACTTCCTCTGATTCAGCAGCCCCTCCCTTCAGATCTCTTCAAACAACCAGGTGTGTAGAATCCCTGGGATGCTATTGGACTATCCTTGTCTGCAAAATCAGAAGATGCAGACAATCATTTTTAGAATCAACCTGGTCATTTTAAGTTTACTGAATGAACCACCGAAACTAAATGTGTTCATTGCGTTCTAAAAGTTAAACTCAGTCTAGATGTCAACAGATAAGGAATGAATTAATATGTTTCACAGGACTTCAGCAAAGTTTCAACATCCTGAAGACCAACTTCACTCGCAATTAGGATCAAATTTTTCTCCAGGTATCTCAATGTGGCATTGGATCGTATTCATTTGAGCATCAAGATCAATATAATAGAACCACTCCAGCTTCATTTCCAACTTTCATGAACGTGGCTGTGACTAAGCCATGTAGTATCATCAGAAGCATCCATACATGTTCCCCAGAATTTATAGCACTTCAGTTTGGCCCCTTGGTGTCAGTGGTCCTGTTTTGCTCCCAGTGTTCCCAATCTCGTAAACTCTGAGTTATTCTGGACACCTCTCTTCCCCTTCCTTCCTGAATTTAATAAACTACTAACAAATCTGCTGCTCTTGTTGCAATAATGTGCCCTTCCCAGCAGCAATAGTGCAGACTTGTATTGTTGTAACCAGCTCTGAGGGGCACTTCCAGCTACAGGTGTGGGAGCAGCCAGTGGAAACCTGGGGAGGGACTGCTCCAGCCTTTCACTCCCTCCTGTCCTGATCACAGGGAGAACCAGCTCTCAGCTGGAGCCCAGCAGGGGGGGAAACAACCGGGCAAGCGCTTCCTCCCTGTGCAGAGCACCAGGAACAGGGGCTTTCCCACAAAGCAGGCCAGTCTCCAGGCAAAGGAATGTATGTGTTCTGAGACTTAGCCTGGCTGGAGATCTTCAGCCCGCTTTGAAATCCCTTTCAAGCTGTGCAAAAATCTAGCCAACACCAAGCTTGAGAGCTCCTCTTCTTACCCTGACAGTGGTGGATTCCTCCTGGTCTTTTATCAGCAGGCTACAAGGGAATTGGAGAAACGACTGTTTTACAAGATTCTCCCTTTAGACAGCAAAATCTAAAATCTTAATGGAAATAAGCTTTAGGTAAGATAACATACCAGTCAAGATTTTCAGTCCTGAAGGATAATGCTACCATCTTATAGACTTGTTATCAAGAGATACTTATTTCTTAAAAATGGTTTAGAGACTGTTTTCCTTCAAAATCAGATGAAACATTCCTGGCTCCTTAAATAATCTCAGGCCCTTCACCAACTTGACTTTCCCTCTCTGAATGTGTTTCAGGTTCTTGATTTCTCTTAAAATGGCACCCGGGAGGGAATGCAGGATGCCCGAGGGGTGTGGGCTGAGAGGTTAGCTTTTCTGCCCAAGATTTCAATGTTTCCTGATACTGACCATAGCTAAAACCTTACTTTTTTTTCACATGAACTGCTCCAAATCCAGGTCTTCTGTTCTGTACTACCAAAATTGGCTTGAAGGCTTTTGTTTGTGACTTTGGTTTTTAGGAGTATAGGAGAAGGTGAGAACTATAGGACCCATAGAAATTGCTGGCACAGTGTCTTCAAGTTGTGAGTTACAGCTCATTTGCGGACCATGAATTGCATTTCAGATGTCACTGCCAGCTTTACTTTTATAAAGGAAATAACGCAGAGAGAAAAATATCACAATGCATTGCATCCATGTGGGGCGAGAATTATTTCATGGAACTTTCGATTCAGCTTATATATGTGTGAGTTTGCATGTCTACTAGGTTACAATCATCCTATCTTTGAGTTTGGTCAAAATATTAAAAGCCACTGATCTAGTCTAATCAGGGACTAGCGGTGTGCTATAAAGCATACGCATTTGCTTGAAATTTAGAGTCAGAGAATTCCTGGTTTTCAGTCTGGCTCTGCCACTTTGGAATTGCATGAACACAGGATCCTGTTAAGCTTAATTGAAACTTAGTGACTTCTTCCTCTGCAAAAAGGAGGTGGTAACAAAAGTATTTTCCTGAAAGAGGTGTTAGTGAGAAACACAGTAATACTCACTTCCAGGTTCTAAGCTCACACATGTGCCAGGAATCATGACATGAACTTTACCTGAACATTGACCAAAAAAACCCTTTCAGGTTTGATATAGTTATCACCCATCAAATAAGGAAACTGAGGCCATTTGGTCCAGGCAACTTTATTTATACATTTCAGTACCCTGGCTCTAAGCACACTATGACTCGACATAAATTTGATGATACATTTAAGAGTACTTAGCCCAATTAGTATTCAGTAGTGACACCAAGGAGCCTTTAAAATTCAATGCCACTCAAAGGGCTGGTCCTCCAATAGTTGAAGTGTTCAGGCTGGTATGTAGGTTAATGCCCTGCTTCCTACACCAGGAAAGTTTTGCTTGTTTGGCTCTACTACACAATGTGCTTTGTGGCGAAGTTCACTGACAGCCTGGCAGAAGCACAGGCAACAACGAGCATCTGATGGTCTGTGGACCACACTGGGAGTAGCACTGGGGTAGGTGATAGTGCTGCAGTCATCTCAGTCATCGTGATCATGTTAGTCTTTTCTGTGAAACATAGTCAGATCTCCTCTTCACTTTGCAAGGGCTTTTTCCTCCTCCAGCAAAGGTAAACTTGTACATGTGTGCTTGTTCACTTTCATCTTGCAGATTTCAGCTCATTGTAAGTTTTTTTAGAATCTTTAGAGTGCCATCCAAATGCACCAATTATCCTCCCTGCCTTGTGTCACCCTCACACCTACTGAACATGTTTTTGTGTCTTAATGCAAAATGCTGACACAAAACTAATCAAGATAGAGCCAAAGACTGGTGGACGTTCTGTGTAACAATGACAAAAACAATGGTCTAGGTGCCCTCAAGGGCTGTGTGCCATTACTCTGTCTCAGATTTCCCAAGCTCAAACCCAGACCTGCACTTTCCAAAGGGTGAATGAAATGGAAAGAAAACACTTGGAAATAAACTGTCTTCAAGGCTCCATCTTGTGGTGCACAGGCATTATTGCACCTTTATGAGAAAACGCTGGAGGTATTTACTGAAAACCATCACTCTCTTTATATGCAGAGTGAATCTCATTTTTT
>PVJI01020945.1:0-27983 GCA_004026765.1 Micronycteris hirsuta | reverse complement strand
TCATTTTTTATTTGACAATCTAAGGGAAAAGAGATTAGTGCCCCTGACTAAATAGTGAGGCATTGCATGTTTTAAAAATTCTTGTGGCATACTGGTTGAAAATCGCTGCTGTAAGGCAAATGATATTGTTTCAATGAATGCATAAAATTGGAAAATCAACAATGAAACCAGAGAAAAATCTGCTCAACCATTTGCTCTTCAGCTATTTTACAGAGTAGCAATCTCATGAAATTCCAGAAGGAGGGAAGCATCACTGTGTTCTCCCAGATATTTTTAAACTAAAAGGGATTACCTGAACTTTAGGTCCTGACATCAAAGGCAACAGATTGGGTTGTATTTCAGTTACACTTTCAACCAAAATTTGAATATTGTGCTATGCAGAAAAGAGTTAAACTTCATTGTAAAAAAAGACGAATGAAGTTTTAGTAGTGTTTTTTGTTGTGTTAATCATATTTAAAAAAGAAAGAATGAAGTTTTAGTAGTGTTTTTTGTGTGATAATCGTTAAAACATACATACATAATTCACCATTGTCTGTGTTAAAGAGACCCAAATTTTGTCCTTTGGAATTTGTATATCTGCATGTCAGCAACCCTTTAGAGCAATAAAAAGGTATAAAAATAAACGTATTTATCCGTTACCCGCATTCTACCGCTAGTCTACAAAACATGTATTTATACGTGTCCCGCACTCTACTACCAGTCAACGTAAAACGTATAAGTACGTTTCCCGCATACAATGTGTAGAAAGAAAACTTCATTCTTTTTTTACACATTTTACGTACTTTTTTTCAAAATATTTTGAATAAATCGGAATTTTTACATATTTTATTACTTTTATTTCAATTTCCAGTGAGTTTTCCAGTATTTGTCTGTTTAAAGTTTAAGAAAAATAATTTAGTATACATTTTATAGTAAATCACAAAAAGTTTCATTGAAAAAAATATGTAAAACTAAAGTTATCGTAATTTTACTGAATGTTGCCATTTGCACAAAACATTAGCAAAAATGGCCTGATCCACCTCTTAGCTTGCGATAAAAGCTACCCGCACACCAGGGTTAACAGAGAAGGCCTTACTGCTATCCTTTGGACAACCTACTCACAAGGTTGGCTCTTGGCTGACATCTGGGAACTAAGATTTTGGGAAATTCCTTAATATTAATTGATAGGAGTGGCTTGTTTGGCTTAAACTTTTGAACAAACAATATGGTTTATGCAAAACACCTGATTTCCTTTAGGTGTTCTCTAAACACCTGAATTAGGGTACTTGACAGGCAGTGTGTGCCAATGTGCTCATTTCTCCCAATAAAATCGCTGGGCCTTGAGTTTCTGGCAAGCTTTACATGTGTGCTCACAGCTTGTTAGTCAGTGGACTTCACTGGGAGAGGATCTTTGGAAGCTGGCTCCTGTTTTCCTCAAACTTTTATCCCATGAGACTTTTCCTTTTGGTGATTTTTCTTGGTGTTTTTTCACCTTAGTAAATCATAGCTGTGGATATGACGATACGTTGAGTCCTGTGAGTCTGCCTACTGAATCATCAAACCTGGGGATGAGCTTTGAGACTCCCAACAGATAAGGTATAGATCAAATTAAAATAGTTGTATTTTGACAGTCTTTCTGAGTTTTGCTAATGTAAACTTATAATACAGAAATCTGCATGCAACGGAAGAGGAAAAAGGTCTTGCCTCACAGAACATGAAGGACTTAAACTACTGGACTTCCAACAGTAGCTAGATTTCTGGCAAAGCCAAGTATTTAAATTAACCAAAGTATATATATACACATGCATATATATACATGTGTGTGTGTATACATATGTATATGTATATATACACACATATATACACTCACTTCACATTAATTTATGTAAATATTACATAAAGGCATATTTATACATTAATATGTATGTGTATGCTATCTTTGAGCTATTAAGTCATAAAGAAAAAATAGCATTCTGACTAAATCATAGTTAATAGAGTATAAACTCTTCAAGCATAGGAATTATCACCTCTTTTAGTCCCAGTACTACCATAAATCTACTGAATGAACTGGAACAAGTTCCTTAATTACCTTGAGTGAAGTCACTCATTTCACTTGCTATATTTACGCTAAAATGTAGGAATAGGGAATTTCTGGAATGTCTTTCCTTTCTAAAACTCTAGTCATTATGTGAATAAAGGGTGCCCTTGGCAGTCGCTCGATTTCTATTTGATCCTAAGGATGGAGCTGGCTGTCCCAGCTGACAAGTGCTTGGCCATGTATCCCTCAAAGCACAGTGTGTGTCCTACCGAAGTGTCCATTCTTTCCTGGATAAAAACTATCCCAGTCGGATGGAGGGTGCATCTGCTTTTGGTGATGTATCAGTCTGGGTTCAGAGAGAACAATCAGAGGTATTAGAGAAAGAAAGCAGTTTAATGAAAGGATCAAGGTTGATACATAGACATATGAGAAGAGTGAGGGAGGAACAATGGGAGTGGTGGTTTGGAAAGAAGCAAGGAGGAGATGGTGAAAAGGGACATGAAGGACACCAACTCAAAGTACAGAAGGGTGGAGATGGTACCCTATCTGTGAAGGGGGAGCTCGTCAAGAGGGCTGGGAAGCACAGCATCTGGTCACTATGATCTTCTTAGAGTGGCTTCTGCTTCACTCTCTCCCACTGGCAAACTCTAGTGATGAATCACACAAGGAAGGAAATCATAGAACATTAGTTCCAGTCTTAGAAAGAGTTTTGGGATGCCTCCTTCACAAAAGAAAGTCTAGCACAAGTTGTTTGCTGGTTGTTGGGAAACTCTACCAGACTTCATACAAATAAAGACTTCTAGAAGTATATGCATTTTCATTTATTTTTATTTATATTTAAAAAAATAAAATTTCAGAACACTTCATAGAATGTTAATTAGCTGTCCAGTGATATCTGTGGTATTTTCAATTTTAAGAAAAAAGGGGAGAAAAGATCAATTATCTAAGATTTATTCAAAAACTTTTTTAAAACACATAATTAATATTTAATTGAGCAATACAAATGCTTTAAGAAATACCAGCCTATTTTCTATTGTACAAGACAAAATAGTGACATATTTAGATACCTTAAAATAATTTGGAAGTCTGTAAAATCATTGCCATAGTTCAAATTGACTGTCACTTATTCATGAAAAGTATAGCAGATTATTAACTCATATTAAGCTTCTATTATAGTGAAGTGGAATTTAGATATTCTTGCCCAGTGAAAATCTTATTTGGCACACTATTTTTTTTAGCTCTTCTCATATTTACCAGTTACAAAAATCTGCACTAAAGAACTGTGGTGTCAAATTTAGGAAAATATATTTTCAAGTTCTAATTAAAATTTTAGCTTTCCATGCATGATTTCTATAGGTTCTAGAGTTGTACACCTCAACATATGCTTTATTATTTTTATCAGTAGATATTAGCAAGGATGTATTATTAGTTCTAACATTAAATTTCTCACAGTACAAGAATGTTTTAGATTGAACAATATCAGAATGCCAACTAGAACTCAAATAAAATGAGCAACTGATAATCTGAATCAAGTAACCTAACCAGGGGAAGAAGTATAAAGGACAGGACTTGAAATATGGTGGGTACAGCAAATGTAGACATTGTGACTGTGTGCCGGTCAAGTTGAAAGAACAGTAAATAGGAACCAATAGTCATATGGTAATAATCACTGTTCTGGCGCAAAAGCTAAGCGAAGACAGTCAAAAGGACAGTCCAAAAAGGCGAATGCTTGTGCACTCTAAATTGATTGTAAAACCTTAAGTTGTCCTCTTCATTGACTTTGGTTCCCTGGTGAAATACTCCTCAGCAGCATGCATACTGTTTTTGTCTTCAGGAGTCTGACACTTACTAATGTATTTCGTGGATTTTAGTGAGCTTTTTCATTAATTGGCTCATTTTCAAAGGGAGTTAGCACTTCTTGTGCTGAATGCAGTACAATTTGATGTTGCCAATATTCCGTCAATATCATAATATTTCAACGACCTAATGATTCAAGTTCCCTAAGATTGTTATTTTCTTCATTTTGACAGGGATACCTAGTTAACCTGAAGGATAATCATACTAAAACACAATAGTTTCATTAAATATTATGTGTACAAAGGAGAATGAGAAAGCATTGCAGAGGGACATTTAGAACAGACAAGGGAGAAAGAATGTATGAGGTAATATTTCCTTAAAGAGGTGATATTTACTCAGAATCTTGAGAGTCATGAGGGGAAGAAGAATGTGACAAGCAGAGAAAATCTGCAAAGAATAGAGCTTTTAGAGTATGGAGCATTCAGTCAACTACAAATGAATTGAATTTGTTGGAACAATGGCAAGAGTAATGTCAGGAAATGAAACTGATTACCTAAGAACAAAACAAATCCTGACAGGTCTTGACATTTATTGTGGGAAGTTTATTTTTTTTTAATAATGGAAAGCAATTTAAGAATCTCCTGTAAGAATATAATTATTACAATGTTCATGTTTTAAAATAATTAATCTAACCACTTTACTAAGAATACATTTAAAATTTGGAAAAATGCTGAAAGATTGTCAGATTAAGCCAAATTAAAAATATAACTTTAAATATAAACTAAAGTAAGAAGAGATATTTACAATCAGTATGTAGAACATAAAATACACAGGGTTTGATTGGCTTGGAAATGGCAGTAAAAAAGAAAGATAAATTTTAAGTTAACTTCAGGTTTCTTGCTTGGTTGACTAGATACATTGTGGTATTACCACAAAGATTCAGGTTAGGAATAGATTTGAAGAGAAGTTGAGGAGGTTTTGGTGTGATAAATTTAAAATGTCCAAATGCTAATAAAGTATTATACAAATAGGCCTAGAACTCAATAAAGTTATTCTGGAAAATATTAATTTATGAATTACCAGTATATTGGTGAAGCAATGATAGTTCCATACAATCAGGCTTCAACAATATATTTCATAACTCTCTGAATATACAGCGACCATTTCTATACCTATTCACAACTGAGTAAACATCATAGTCCTCCTCCTCCATCAACTCCTATAAGTGCATGTCCCATATCTACATGTAGAGCCTTACATCTCACCCACACATCAAAATTCACATCATATAATATCACATAAATGACTTTCAAGACTTACATAAAACTGAGCCAATAACAGTTTTTGCTCTTAAAAATACTCTTTCTAGCAAAATAGCACTGAGTGCTTAAGATCTCAAATTCATAAATACTAAAATATCCAAAAGCAAACAGGTATGATTTCAATTAAAAGGTATATAAAGGTACAAGATATAATAATACTTCTGAATCCCACAAAGAGCAAGTCATTTAACAGACTAAGAAGAGGCTTTAATTTTCTTTTTCATATCAAGCGAGGTTGCTAGATTAGTTCAACTCTAAGATTATTTCTTATCACCAAATTTCAAGGTTAACTTTGAAAATAATTTAAAAATATTGGAAGAATAATACTTTTGACCTCAAATTTGAATATGTGTGCTTTTTTTCTGCATTAGATTTAAAGATATAATATATGGTCATAATATTCTGCACATACCAAAGTATAGAAATCAACTTGCTAAAGTATACAGAAAAAACATTTATATTGTTGAATTAATCAAATCTAGATTTCTATAGCAATACATTATGGATATGATGTAGCAATACATATGGATATGAATAGCTCATAGTTATCAATTATAGTTTCAATAATGACTGAGCAGGTAGTTTCATTTTAATACAGTAGGCAACTGTGTATGCCCATCACAAACTACTAGAAATGCTTTACAAATGGATAAGAGTACTTTCACAAGTTCAGTTATCAATTCTCTACACTTTGAATTTAGGCACTATTTGTTTCATAATGGGGATATAAACTCAAAATTTATTTGACTTTAAATATGAAGCTTATGTTCATTAACCATTGTAACAAAATAAAGAGTTATAATATATATCTGCAAGAAAGTATGTATTATTGAGTAACATTTGGTTTCATTTGACATTATCACAGTTGCTTGAATTTTGTTTTATTTAAATTATGCTCACACTCAGAGACATCACTTATATTCACATACATTCACAACATATACATGTACAACTCCTACATATGCACATACACTCACATTTATGTAGACTTTTCCTCATACACTCATGCACTCACTCAAATATATTCACTCACACACACAATTTGGATTTTTTCCCCTCTTGCAATGTGCTGCTGCACAAAACTTACATATTTAAGACTTACAGAAAACGGTCCCGGCAATGAACATTTATTGAATGGAAACAGCTACTTACCTCTATTTTTGAATCTTTTCTTCTTGTTTTTCCCTCTTCTTCTTCTTCTCCTCCTCCTCAACCTTCTTTTTCTTCTCCTCCCCCTCCTTCTTCTTTTATTAGTCCTTATTTGGTGCTGAATTTACTCCCAGTCATAAGCTTTTGTTTCTTTAGTTTCTTCTGGAATATCTTTTTCTGCTGTGCAACTTCCTCTTCTGGTTTAGAAACAATCGGCTCTTTTACACTGAGGATCATTTCAATGTGGCAAAGGAGAGCTCGTGCGTGGGTTAATCTGCCCATAAGCTCTGAAAGTTCCGCTCTGCATCTTGGGAGCTCAGTTCACCTGGATGTGTTCAATGACAAGAGAGTCTACATCTAAATCCTAAAGTTCAGCATTACTCTCTGAATTTTTAAGCATGTGCAGCAAAAATTCAGCACTCTTTTCTAAAGTATATTTTATTGATTATTATACTTATCCCGTTTTTTTCTCCCCTTCCTCTCTCTCTGCCCTGTACCCCCTTCTCTGGAGCATTCCCCCCACTTAGTTCATGCCCATGGGTCATATATATAACTTCTTTGGCTTCTCCATTTCCTATACTATTCTTAAGCTCCCCCTGTCTATTTTGTACCTACCATTTATGCTACTTATTCTCTGTACCTTTTCCCCCTCTCTCCTGCTCCCACTCCCCTTTTTGATAACCCTCCATGTGATCTCCATTTCTGTGATTCTCTTCCTGTTCTAGTTATTTGCCTTGTTTATGTTCGTTTTTGTTTTAGGTTCAGTTGTTGATAGTTATGAGTCTGTTGTCATTTTACTGTTCACAGTTTTGATCTTTTTCTTAGTTAAGTCCCTTTAACATTTCATATAATAAGGAATTGGTGATGATGAATTCCTTTAACTCACCTTATCTTGGAAGTACTTTATCTGACTTTCCATTCTAAATGATAGCTTTGCAGGATAGAGTAATCTTGGATGTAGGTCCTTGTCTTTCATGACTTTAAATACTTCTTACCAGCCCCTTCTTGCCTGTAAGGTTTCTTTTGAGAAATCAGCTGATAGTCTTATGGGAATTCCTTTGTAGGTAACTGTCTCCTTTTCTCTTGCTGCTCTTTAGATTCTCTCCTTATCTTTAATCATGGGTAATGTAATTATGATGTGTCTTTGTGTGTTCTTCTTTGGGTTCAACTTTTTCTAGGACTCTCTGAGCTCCCTGAACTTCCTGGAAGTCTATCTCCTTCACCAGATTGGGGAAGTTTTCTTTCATTATTTTTTCAAATAAGTTTTTAATTTCTTGCTCTTCCTCTTCTCCTTCTGGCATCCCTGTGATTTGAATGTTGGAATGTTTAAAATTGTCCTAGAGGTTCCTAAGCCTCTCCTCATTTTTTTTTAATTATTGTTTCTTCATTCTGTTCTGGTTGAATATTTATTTCTTCCCTTTGTTCCAAATTGTTGATTTGAGTCCCAGTTTCCTTCCCTTCTCTGTTGGTTCCCTGTATACTTTTCTTTATTTTGCTTTGTATAGCTGTCACTTCTTCCTTTATTTTGTGTCCATACTTAATCATTTCTGTGAGCATCCTGATCACTAGTGCTTTCAACTCTGCATCTGATAGGTTGGTTATTTCCTTGTTGCTTAGTTCTTTTTCTGGACTTTTGGTTTGTTCTTTCATTTGTGTCATATTTCTTTGTCTCAGCACACTAGTTGTGTTTAAGGGGTGGAGCCTTGGGTATTGGCCAGGGTGGGATAGCCCACTTCGCTACATTGTGGAGGTGTATGTGAGGGAGGAGTGACAGAGAGAATAATGCTACTTGCTGGGCTCTTGCTCCACTTTCAAGAGAGGGTAGTTTGTCCTGCCACCACAACAACTCCCAGTGGTTTTTACAGCCAGAGGTTCTGAGACTTTATTTTGCATGTGCTTGAACCCTGGGTTGTGTAGTCTATCTGGCTCCCTAGTTGTTCCTCCTGGCTGGAGGACTACCAAGTCCTCCAGAGACCTCACCCACCCGGTCCATCAGCTGTAACTTTGCCATGTCCTTTCCACACCTGCTGCCTGTCTCTTCCCCTCCTACCAGTTTGGATGAACGTTTCTTCTTTAACTCTTTGGTTGTTGTATTTCCATGAAGTTTGATTTTATGGCAGTTCTGTCTGCTTTGGTTTCTTTTTAAGTTGGTTGTTTCCTTCTTTTGGTTGTTTGAAGAGGTGAAGTGTGTCTACCTATGCCTTCATCTTGGCCATCTTTTGAATTCTCAAAAATTCAGGACTCTTTTTGGGCTGCTGACCCTCTGTTCAACCCCAGTGTTTGGCCTGGGCAACACCTACCAGCCTACCTGCTCCACCATTGTAACAACAGAATGGCACACATTGCTTCTGTAAAGTGACATCTTTCAGATACTTGGTGTCTTTTCAAATGTGTATACCCTTGATGATCTCAACAGTTTCACAAATGTTAGAAAAATGAACAGGAAGATTTGACATCTTGATTTGCATGAAATTATGGAGCTTTCTGGGTCAAGTATATAACAAGCCATTTTTAGAAGTCACCTCTGGCTGCTTTCAGGAAGAGCGCTGAATTTTTCTCCAGGCAAAATGGACTAGGCAACTTCAAAAAAAAAAAAAAAGTGAATGACCCCGTCAGCTGTCTATCAATGTTTGATGAAGACCAAATGCTTCAAAAGTAGTCCTTGTTTCAATTTCAGAGTCTAGCTTTACTTCTCTCAGCATTACACAATCCAGGTAACCATAAAATAAAAAGTTCTTTGAGCCCCAAATGTAGGTCCATAGAGCATTTTCTTAACAACCTGAAGAAAACGTCTCTCATCAAATAAGCTTAATGTACATGGGGATGTCCAGGAAGCTATTGATTTATAACATTTCTCTTTAAGGAAGTTCTGTTTTTCTACCTTCCTCCTACTGAAGTTCATTCTCTTTCTTCAGAGGTGAAGTACAAAAGAAGTTAGAAATACATTCTGAAACAATCAATTGTGCTTTATAACAAACACTTAGATTTGTTTTTCAATAATTTTACCCTCAGAATATTCTTTTCTGTAGATTTTATTATTATCCAGTAAAGAAAATTGAGACACCAGAGGTTTTTTCTGGCCAACATCACACAGCTGTTAAGTGACATTTTTGCCATATGAATCAATCTCTCATTTCTAAATTTAGAGGGATTTCTAGAACCTCAGAGACAGAAGAATATGCATCATATTCTTTCTTTTGTTAACATTTGTGTACCTATTTTTTCTTTAATAAACTTTATTTAGGTAATATTGGTTAACAAGATTATGTAGGTTTCACATGTACAATTTTGTGATGCATTGTCTGTATATTGCATTGTGCCCACCACTCAAAATTAAATCTTTTTCCCTCGTCATATATTTGACCTCCTTTACCCTTTACTCCCTTTCACCCCCCTTCCCTCTGATAACTACTATACTATTGTCTGTGTCTCTGAGGTTTTTTTTTTCTTATTTGTTCATTTGTTGCTTTCAGTTTTATATACCAAATATGAGTGAAATCATGTTTTTTAACTCTTTTTGGATTATTTCAGTTAGCATAATATTCTTTTTTTTTAATTACTTCATTGTTGTTCAATTATAGTTGTCCGCATCCTCTCCCCTCCCCTTCCCCCACCCCCTCTGATCCCACCTCCCTCCCCTTCTCCACCCTCCCCCTTGGTTCTGTCCAGGTGTCCTCCACAGTGGTTCCTGAAAACCCTTCTCCCCACAGCATGAAATTCTTAAGATCCATCTGTGTCATTGCAAAAAAATTCATGTAATCCACATAATTTCAAAGCTGTTTAAATGTGGAAACCTACGCCCATTCCCCAGTGGATTCAGTATATTCTGTCCTAATTAGCCTCTCTCCCTGGGGAGAGTCATTAATCTTGGGAAGACAATGGCAGAGTTAGTTGCAATGTGAGAGGTCAATTTCAATTTAATGGCTGCCTTTTAGACACTGCACTCTTTTGTTTTGTTTTGTTTTGTTTTATTTGGGGATTGTATGGAAAACTGATATGTCTCTTGAAACATCTGACTTCTCCACAGACACAGGGACACCCTGTTAAGCACCAAACACCCAGGCCTCTTACTGAACCCCTTAGCTATTCTAAATGACAACTCCCTATTAATTTTAGGTGTCTCAATGCCTCTCAAAGTGACTTTTTTTATATTACATAACAACCTATATTTCCAATCAGAATATCCTATGTATACCCTCTCAATTTGTTAAAAATTTATACAGCCATTTTTATTTAATGTTAAAACACAAAGTCCGGAACTTTATATAAATGTGTTAAAAAATACTCCATGATCTTTAAAATATATATTTGTAATAAAAATCAGTCTAAATTTATGCTTGCCCTGTATCAATAGAATAATTCCTGTTGGTGCTTCAATGAGTTTCTTACCATTAGTGATCTTAGGTGTAGCTGTTTCATGATCATTTTAAACCATTTATACCGTTACTTCAGGGAATTGCTTCAAGTCCTACTTGAACCTACATGTTCTGTCTTATCAAACTGCCGCATTACCTTAGACACTTTCTTTCCGAATCAATTCCTGCTCTCAGCATCCTCTTGTGGATTTAAATATTCAGACTAATCCTTGCTTCCTAAATTCATTTTAGCACATCAAAACAAAAAAAACTCAGATTCTCTTTGTGTCAGGACTGCCACTGTGGGTTAGTACCAACATATCTCTTCCCCAGACCCAGTTCCCTGTCCACACTATGGTCTCATACCTAGCTCACACAGCATCGCTGGGAAATTATCTACTTGCAAACTGTCCCAAATTTTAGTTTTTCCCTATTTTCTCGGGCCTGTTTTCAGAATAGCTTTAGACTAATACTATTTAGTGGTCTCAATTTGCTCCTATGATTAATTAATTTATTAACAGCAAAATCTACAAGTAGGAGATACACCTGGACTTTCAGCCCTTCCATGGCTTCAGATTCTAATTCCGTAAACAAGTTTTTAGTTTTCCTTTAAGTTCCTCTGATTGCAGCATATCCAACAGTGATCGAATCAAGCAGAAGGAAAATGAAACTTCTAATAAACATCAGCAAGGGCCTCAATTTTTATGCAGGAAAATTCATGTGTTAACATCTTTTTTTAAAGATTTTATTTATTTAGTTTTAGACAGAAGGGAAGGAAGGGTGAAAAAGAGGGAGAGAAACATCAATGTGTGGTTCCCTCTCACATGGCTGGGACTGGGGAGGTGGCCTGCAACCCAGGCATGTGCCCTAATTGGGAATTGAACCATCAACCCTTTGGTTTGCAGGCTAGCATTCAATCCACTGAGCCACCCTAGCCAGGGCATGTGTTAACATTTTTATACAGATATGCTCCTTCTTAATAGATGGGAGTCATACAGGACACACTAAAGTCTCACTTTATGGATATTAGTTGTGAAGGAGAAGAAGTCTTTTCCTCATTTTGGAAATAAAGGGGGGAAATGTAGATTCTAAAAAGAGACAAGGAAAGCTTTAGCTTTTGGTCCAACATCATAAATAGAAGAAATATATGAAATTCAGTTCATAGAAGGAATTTACTGACTGCTGTATACCCTAATGTCTGTTAGTTGAATGTAGCTGAGGAGATTGTTTATTCTCTTATGATTGGGAGGTTGGACTCGAACATGTTACCCCTCTTAGGAGACCCACTGAAATTTCTGAAACACTTTCTTGGTAAACTGCCCTTTGCCAAGTTACTTTTAAGGAGGTGTTACAGTGCAATGATTTGAAGCATACAATTTTTAGCCAAACAAATTTGAATTCAAATATTGGATTCATTCAAGAGACTTTGTTTAACATTACTTAACATTCCGAAAGTTAGCTTCCTAATCTGAAAAAGGCAATAATGACTTTTAACTCATTGTTGAGAATTAAGTCAGATAATATAAATGAAGTACTTAGCAGTATGCCTGGAAGACAAAACATAATCAACAATTGGTGAACATTTTAATTATTATTGTTATAAATCTTATTAGGGAAGGTAATTTGCAGAAAGTTGCTTTCTAGATAATCTTTGCCCAGTTTGAATACATAAAAATGATCTACTCAACACCAAGACCTTCTGCAAACCTTGTTGAGGGGAGTCTTACGATACTTCTAGTGGGATGGATCACAGTATTGTAAATTATAAAACGTTGAGACCACATCCCTGATATTACAGCGCATGAACCCATCAATCCAAACTGCTTTTAGCAATATTACTTCCCTGCCAAATCCCAAAAGCACAATTTTGAGTTGATTTGATAGGGGACTCAAGAGTTGGAAAATTTTAGTTTAAGGTAAATAGTTAATAAGCCTACTAGGTAATGCATATGTTAAAGCTATTGTTTCAGGAACTGCAGGTAAGGCTCACCACTCCTGGGATAGACAGCTGACCTCCTGGGGCACTGCTAAAGATTACCACCTGGGGAACAAGTCAAGGCATCCAGGCCATTGTGTTCCAGGGAGAGACAGACAACCACTCGCCCCTGGGAACAGTTAACAGCCCAGGGCAAGAATGCTGCAGTTTTCTTTTATCTAACTTCCCCTGAATTTCAAAACCCGTCAGTGCACCTTGTATATTCCCTGTTATAAAAAGGCTGGCTTGGAAAGAAAATGTAAGACGGTCAGTTAGGGTATAAACCCACTGTCTTCTCAGATCGCAGGCCATCTGAATAAAGAGCCCATAAAGATTCAATCCCTGTCTCTGCTTATTGGGTTTGGTACATGACGGGCGGCATGAACGCTGGTGTCTTTTCCAGTTTCATATTCATCTCAGCCAATGGGCATCTAGGATCATCAGATCTGATATGCCAGTCCTTGTAATCAACCAAACAGAATAAATACTGAATACTAATAATAGTTTTTCCCCAATTTTCTCTCCTATCATGCATATCTTCATTAAAAGAGTAATTGATGTCTAGAATTTGCTACTCTATTTTAATAGCAGAGATATGATGTGTAAGTCTGAGACTTAATTTGTATATTTCTGGGACCTTTACTACAGAAATCACTGCCTTGCAATGCCTCTTGTACAATGTCTAAAAGATTGTTTTATATGTTATTTAATTATTTGTTTAAGGTGGATTAATTTAACAAAAAATAGTTCAAAACTTGTACACCAGCACTTTAATGAAATCCTAATGAATATTAAAATATATCATGTTTGTTGATTAGATGAATTAGCACTGCTAAAATGATTATATTCCAGGTTGATCGATGGATTAATGCTATCCTGGTAAAAATGGGGGAAAGACTTGGACGCTAGCCAAAAGAAAACGTACAAGTTTTTTTTTTTTTTTTTAAAGATTTTATTTTTATTTATTTTTAGAGAGAGGGGAAGGGAGGCAGACAGAGAGGGAGAGAAACAGCAATGTATGGTTGCTTCTCACATGGCCCTCACTGGGGACCCGGCCCGCAACCCAGGCATGTGCCCTGACTGGGAATCGAACCGGGACCCTTCGGTTCCCAGCCCACGCTCAATCCACTGAGCTACACCAGCCAGGACTTAAAAACGTACAAGTTTTGAATAAGCCCATGAAAAGATTACCATAGTCTTCAGGAAAATGGATATTCCTGGAGTCAGAACGCCACACCGATCCGAGTGGCTGCAATGAGAAGGGCTGATAGCACTGAATGTGGACAAGGCGGTTGAGCCGCTAGGACTTTCACACGCCACTGTTGGAGTAAAACAATGTGTGTGCAGAAAACTTTTAACACTACAACCTAAAAATCCCCTTTTAAGCATTTTTAAAAAGTATGAAAACATATGACCATAATGTACACAAAATGTTCATATTGGTCACAAGATCAAAACCAAATATCTCTTAGCAAGTGAATAGATTAAAAAATTATGGTATATTGTTACATGTGTAAACTACTCAGTAATATAATGAACTATAATCATTCTCAAGAACATGAATGAATCTTAAAACAATAAGCTCAGTTATAGAGCTCAGAGAATAGAGTATATATGTTTAAATTTGTTCTTGTATTTTGAAATGGGAAAGACTACGCTTTGGTTATAAAAATCAAATCATGTTAGCCTTTGGAGTTCAATGACTAGAAAGAGACATGAGCAAACTTAGGTGTGAAAACATTGCATATTTTATTTGGGGTGGTGGTTTCATACGTATTAATGTGTTGAAACATACAACTATACATTTAAAAAGCTGTTTATTTATTATAAATACATCATGCCTTTTCAAAAGCTGAATTTGTGGCAGCTACAATACAGTATAACTTTTTCTACTATGATTAGTTGAATACCATCATTTTCAAGGAGCCAGGGATAATTCTGAGATTTTCTGAATCAAGGAATATTTCTGAACCAAGGAATATTGTCTGAACCAAGGAAGTCTGGGAAATGATAGCAATGAAGTGCAACACTGGCCTTTGTCAAAACTCTGAAGTTGACCTCCTTTTACTCGATCTTCCTATTTAGCCTCACCACATATTTTTATTTCTGTTACCTAGTGTTTTCTGTTACCTAGTATTTTCTGTTTCCCACCTTCTCGTAGGTATATTGGAGTTGTTCAAAGGAAATTGTCTAATCAGTTATTTTATCTTGTTGTCAGATTAATCTATTCCTGAAAGGTTAATCTTTCAGGAATATGCAGCCTTCACCTCTCCCTCATTTTGCAAAGAAACAGATTAAATATATTTTAATACTCTTACTAGAGTATATTTGTAGGCATTTAAAAACTCATTTGATTGAAAAAATATTTTGAGAAATAAAAATCTAAACCTTTCAGGTGATGATTATAAGAGAATAGAATCATTCTCTTACAATCTTTCCTTCTTTAGCAGATGTCACAAAAACACCAAGGACTTTAGAGATTATCTACTGGTCAGGCTAGTAAGTGGTAAATTGTTGAAAATGAAATCATACTTTCTCCTTATCCTCAGTGGATTTCAATCTAATTGTATAATATAGTCTCATAAACAAACACACAAGCGTTTGAAGTAAAAAAAAATTCTTGTCTATGTATTAATTTTTTACCAATCCATGTATTGTTAGCAGAATAAAAATAGGTTGCTTTAATATTCTTTTTAGTATAACATATTCTATGTATGTTTTAAAAACTTGGTGATAATCTTTGTAAAAAAATTGAAATACTGTGTCCTCAGCTCCTTTCAACATTTCTGTTTTCCTCAATGTCAGATCTCTGTCTTTTGATTTGGACTTTTACTTCTAAATAGTTCTGAATTCAATTTAAAAACCCTTTACATAAAAATAATTATTAATTTTATAATAGAATATGAATACAGAAAAATACCATAGAAAACTTTTACTCAATCCATTCATCATGAATTAGGGCTTAGTTTTATTAAGGTCTTTACACTCAAAGTATTTGAGCATCTTTTTTATGGTGGGGAATGTTTAGTTCATAACTTAGCTTGGGTATTTTTGGTAATTTGCCAATTCTGATCACTCTGTGAATCTACTATCTCCTTGAAAAGAATAAGCATGTGCATTGGCCTTGCTTCATTAACTAAAACTTAGGCTCAAGAAAACAATAACTTAGGTATTACTTACAATATTTAGCTAATTTCCATTAAGAATTATATCTTGCAATTCCAAAAAAGCATATTAACCAGTCAGCATATAGTAAATGCTTTACTTGTATTCAGGAGAGAAGAGAAAGTGTCTGTGTAATGTATTCTTTAATTATGATAACTATTAATAAGCAACTGGAAATAGGGAATAGAAAAACTCTTATTGAAAATGTTGCCTACTGTGTGTTTATGAAATATAATTTTGGTAATCAAAATATATGGGATTGTATTCTGAATATGCTATACTAAAGCTGATAATTTAAATAATTTATTGGCTTATAACTGAAAGTCCCTACCCCTTCTTAGTAGTTTTACAAGTCTAGACATAAAGAAACTAAGAATACATTCAAAATGGATTAAAGACTTAAATGTTAGACTTGAGACCAGAAGAATTGTAGAAAAAACATATGCAGTAAAATCACAGATATAGCTCATAAGAATATTTTATTGGATATATCTCCCCATGCAGGAAAACAAAAGAAAAAATAAACAAATGGGACTATATCAAACTAAAAAGATTTTGCACAGCAAAGGAAATCATCAACAAAATAAAAAGACAACCCACAGAATGGGAGAACATACTCAGCAATACATCTGATAAGGGGTTAATATCCAAAATTTATAAAGCATTTACAAAAATCAACACCAAAAAAACAAGGAACCCAATTAAAAAATGGGCAAAGGACCTGAATAAAGACTTCTCCAAGGAGGACATACAGATGCCCAATAGACATACAAAAATATGCTCAATGTCATTAATCATAAGAGAAATGCAAATTAAAACCACAATGAGATACCATCCCACACCTGTCAGAATGGCTATTACCAATAAAAAGTGCTGGCAAGGATATGGAGAAAGGGGAACCCTTGTGCACTGTTGGTGGGAATGCAGACTGGTGCAGCCACTGTGGAAAGCAGTATGGAGATACCTCAAAAAATTAAAAATGGATCTGCCTTTTGACCCAGTGATCCCACTTCTGGGAATATAACCTAAGGAACCCAAAACACTAATTCGAAAGAACATAAGCATAGCTACATTCATTGCAGTGTTATTTACAATCGCCGACAATGTTGAAGCATCCTAAGTGCCCATCAGTAGATGAGTGGATAAAACAACCATGACACATTTACACAATGGAATACTACTTAGCCATAAAGAAGAAGGAAATGTTACCCTTTGCAACAGCATGGATGGACGGACTTGGAGAACATCATGCTAAGTGAAATAAGCCAGTCAGAGAAAGACAAATAGCATAGATTTCACTCATACGTGGAATCTAATGAACAAACTGAACTAAAAAGCAAAACAGAGACAGACTCACAGATAGAGAGCAGGAGGACAGCTATGGGGATGTTGGTTAGAGGGTGGAGGGACTGAGCGAAAAGGAAAAAGGAGACATGAACATGGACAACAGTGTGGTGATTGCCGGGGGGAGGGAGTGTAAGGGGACTAAATGGTAATAGGAAAAATGCAATAAAAAATAAAACAAAAAATAATCTCAACAGAATCCAAATGGTCTCAACATTTGTGTATAAATAATTCAAGAAAATAGTGGATATAAAATTATAAATAATTTAAAGGGGTCAAAAGTGTGATCTTAGTTTTAGCATGGCTTCTTGTATTTTATTTTTTATATTTTATCCACATGAATTTCAATCTATAAGCTGAAACATTTAAAGGTAAGACTTAAATAAAAATATTTAAAAACTAAAAAAATAGTCTCTATTCAAGATATAACCTTGTGAGTATCTAAATCTCTGGTGCAAACAGAACAAATATTTTAAAGATTTATAATAAAAAAAGGTAGATCAATTTAACACATTTGATTCTTTGAGTTAAAGTAACTTGACCAGAGAGAATTATTTGTAATTGAAAGTGTCAATCTTTAAATTCTAGAAGAGCAAAGAAGTTAAGACCTCATAAATTCAAAACCATTAACTTCACTGTTTTAAAAAATATATATCATTAATACGGCTACAGTGAAGATTTGTCATTTTGAAGATGATTTAAACTAATTATTAGCTCCAAGTTTTTCACACCACCGCTCAGCAAGCTGTTCAGCCAGTAAGACTTTAAGGCAAGCTACTCAACTTTAATATTATTGAAACTAAAAATAAGGTAAATTTGATAAAATGAATAATTTTTCATTTAAATTAATTAAATATAAAGGGATTTGCTTTTCTCTTGAAATGTATATATTGTAACATTTTTCGACATAGAATTGTATCCAACATCTAGGTTTCTCATCACACCTTAATTCAGATGTGTTAAAGGAAGACAAATCGGAGATTTATATGCTGTTACGGTGCTATAAAGCCACATGTTGCACAATTTTAGTTACAGGCTTACCAATAGGGAAAGGGGTGGTACATGGTGGGGGGTGTGTGTGTGTGTGTGTGTGTGTGTGTGAAGTCACTAGTTACTATACAAAGTAGAATTCATCTGATTATTAACATATAGAGCTAATTAGGGAAGATCTGTTTTAAGAGTCTAAAGTCCTCTGGGTGTAGAGCCAAGACACTTGTAAAAATCCACTTTTGTCTTGGGGGCACTATTCTTTACAACTGTTTAATTTCACTAATCTTTTGTTTGTTTGTTGTTCTTTTTTTCCTTATAGTAGCTTAATTCAAAAAGGTCCCAACCTGGATGCAGCCCAGCTGTCTTTCAACAACTAAATGTTTAAACAAACTATGGAACATTCTTACTATGGAAAACCACCCAGCAGTAAAAAGCAACGAACTACTGATACACATAACAGTGTGGATGAATCTGCAGAGCATCGTACTGAATAAAAAAGCCAATCCCCCAACATTACATATAATTTGATTTCCTTTATCAAATATTCTTGAAATGACAAAATTATAAAAGTGGAGAACAGATTAGTGGTTTGCAGGGTTGAAAAAGTGTGTGGAGGCAGAAAGAAGTTTCTGTGGCTGTGAAAGTGTAACAGAGATCCTTGTGGATATGTTTTGGACCTTGACTCTGTGTTAATATCCTACACCCTAGTTTCTCAAGATGTTATTATTGAAGAAAACTGGATAAATAGGTACATTGTATCTTTCTGTATTATGTATTACAACTGCATATGAATGTACAAAATTTTTAAAAGAAAAAGTTTAATTAAAAAAACCAAGGGGGCAATGGCAGTAGGGTAGGTGAAAG
Source organism: Micronycteris hirsuta (assembly GCA_004026765.1). NCBI lineage: Eukaryota > Metazoa > Chordata > Mammalia > Chiroptera > Phyllostomidae > Micronycteris > Micronycteris hirsuta. The sequence goes on along the minus strand of PVJI01020945.1, from coordinate 9,005 downwards.
TCATACTCACCTTTCTCCCACGACTGAACTGGAAATAAAACTAAAATAAAAAAAAAAACAACCTGAATAACTAACTGAAGAGTAGCTTGACAGAAGTTTTATAACCAAGGAATTACAGAAAGCCACATTGAGCCCTGTAAGAAGGGCGGAGCCCTGAAAAGCGTTGGCCCTTTAGTCCTGTGTGGCAGCTGAGAACCTTGGCAGATACGCAGGCTGCCATGGTTCCCCCTGAGGAGCAAGGGGCTTCGACTCCATGTCTGGTGCCCCAGCCTGGGGCATCAGAGCCTGGAAGAGGTGTCCACATAATATCTGGCTGTGATAAAGAGAGAGGGTTCTGAATGCCAGGAAGAGATGAGTTAGCTAGAGACCCTGATATCCTCTTGAAGGGTGAATGCACAAAATCTCATTCACAGCCACTCACCCTGGGCTCTGGTGGCGCAAGGGCAGAGTGGATGAGAGTTGTGTGAGGACACATTGGGTTTTGTGGCTGGTGAGAGAGCTGTGGGGACAGGCACATGGTCCCTGTGCTGAATTCCACTCCCCACTGTAGACACCATCTTTCTTGGGCTGAGCACTGTTGCCCATATGACATCAGCCTGGGAGAATGCTGTAGTCCCATATATTTTTTAAAAAGATTTCTTTCTTTCTTTCTTTCTTTCTTTCTTTCTTTCTTTCTTTCTTTCTTTCTTTCTTTCCTTCTTTCTTTCTTTCATTTTTAGACAGAGAGGAAGGGAGGGAGAAAGAAAGGGAGAGAAACATCAATATGTGATTGCCTGTCATGTGCCCTCACTGTGGACCTGGCCTACAACCCAGGCATGTGCCCTGACTTGGAATCAAACCAGTGACCCTTTGGTTCACAGACTGGCACTCAATCTACTGAGCCACATCAGCCAGAGCTACAATAGCCCCACATTCTGAACTCCTTGTTGTCCACCCTGTGGAGCTCATGCCATGCAGAGGAGTTAGCTGTCTGGACCAAGGGTATAGAGGAAAGGGTGGACTCAGTGGACTGAGTGGACTGAATGACTTGTGTGGCTTTGGTGTGTAACCATCCCACAAGCTTACCCCTTCATAGGAGATCCACTAGCCCCATTATCCAGATTCCCAGTGGCCCTGCCCTGTTGAGCTTGAGCTCTCCAGGAGGTCTCGGCAGAATTCAGGACAGACTGAGCTGTGTGGCTCTAGGACAAACCCATTTTTCCCTCAAATACTCGATGAGTGCCCTCCATTTACATGGCCAGATCTGGTCTGTTTGGGCCTGATAAACTCTCCTGGTCTCACTCTGATGACCCTGAGACACTGTGGTGGAGCAACCAGAGGGTGGCAGCTAGCCTTGTGATACCCAGGGACTGTTGCTGAATGTTGTCAGACCCAGCACTAGCGCCAAGATTGGACCTTCATCAATCTGGCGAACACCATTCACCCCTACTTGGTAGCTCATTAAGATACTACCACAGGCAACTTGTGTGCTGCCAGAGGCTCTTTCAGTGACTAAGCCTAACCAGCAGCCAGCAGGCAGAGGTAGGCAGAGGCAGAGGCAGAGGCAGATCTTGTGGTGCCTTGGGCCTTTTGCTGACCTGCCCCAGGCTTGGAAGCTGGCCTTAATGCACAACTGGGCTCTTCTGATGCATATCCAACCTAAGCATAGACAACCACATGCTCTAGATGGCTTTGTAGCTCCAAGAAGTTTGCCCAAGACCAGTCACAGAGAGTGGCTGACATTGATCAGTGCAAGAGTCCCTCCCATAAGGTCCTAGAAACAACACAACCAGTATTAAACTTCAGAAAATAACAGAGCAAGATCCAATAGGTTCCACAAGCAGGACATCCAAAAGAGATTTCAGCAAACCAGACCCTGCTGAGACAAACTACACTTCATGTGATCAAACTACACTTCATGTATCAAACTGGGAGATGTAGCAGAACCACCTAATATACAAACCAAACGCAGTGAAGTAGCCAAAATGGGTGGACAAAGAGACATGTGGAAAATGAAAGAACAGAATAAATTTCTAGAAAAAAAACTAAATGAAATGGAGGCAAGCAATTTACCAGGTATAAAATTCAACAACAACAACAACAAAAAGTGGTTACAAGGATGCTCAAGGAACTTAGGGGAAGAATGGATGAACTCATTGGAAACTTAGATAGTAAGCATAAAAGTGGACATAAAAACCATAAAAAAGATGGTCATAAATGAATACAATATCTACAGTGAAGACTACACTGGAAGGAATAAACATTAGGTTAGATGAACTAAAGGACTGAATTATTAATTTAAGATAAGCTAGCAGGAAATAACCAATTACAGCAGCAAATAGAAAAAAGAATTTTATAAAATGAGGATAGTTTTAGGGACCTTTGGGACAATATGGAGGGTAATAACATATGCATCATAGGCATACCAGCAGAAGAAAGAGAGCAAGGGATTAAGGATTTACTAGAAGAAACAATGACTAAAAACTTCCCTATAGTAGTGAAGGAAAAGAACAACACAAGTCCAGGAAGCACAGAGAGTCCCAAATAAGATAAATCCAAAGAGGCCTACACCAAGACACATCATAATTAAAATGGCAAAGGTAAAATACAAATAGAGAATCCTGAAAGCAGCAAGAGAAAGACAATTACCTACAAGGGAACTCTCATAAGATTGTCAACTTTTTTCTCAACAGAGACATTTCAGGACAAATGAATTGGCACAAAATACTCAAAGTGATAAAAAAGTTGACTTTAAAAGTGATAAAAAAGCAAGGACTTTAAACCAAGACTACTTTATTCAACAGTGGAATCACTTAAAATTGAAGGAGAAATAAAGAGCATCCAAGACAAGAAATGACTAAAGGAGTCCATTACCACAAAATTGGTATTATAAAAAATGTTAAACGGTCTTTTTTTTAAGATGGAAAAAAAAGAGAAACATAGTTATAAAGAATAAAATAGCAATGAATGTATACCTATCAATAATCACTTTAATGTAAATGGTTTAAATGCTTTTATTAAAAGACAAAGGGTATCTGACTAGATAAGAAAACAAGACCAATGTGCATGCTGTCTACTAAATCCTCACCTCAGAATGAAAGACACACAGAGATTAAAAGAAAAAATGGGAAAAGATATTTCATGTAAATGGAAATAAAAGAAAAGCTCGGATAATAATATATACATCAGAAAAATTGATATAAAAACAAAAACTATAATAAGAGATAAGAAGGACATTATGTAATGATAAAGAGATCAATCCAACAAGAGTATATAACATTTGTAAACATTTATTCACTCAACATAGGTGCACCTAAACACAGGGTTGAACAAAAATAGGTTTACAGTTGTTTACTTGGAAAATAATACAGTAATAAATAATAACACAAGAATAAACTCTGTGTTTCACATACTCATAACTATAAACCTACTTTTTCTCCACTCTGTATATAAAGCCAATCATGATGGACAAAGGAAAGTAATACAATCACAGAAGGCAATTTTAACAATCCACAGATCTATAGATTCAATATAATTCATGTTGAAATACCAATGACATATTTCACAGAACTAAAACAAGTAATCCAAAATTTATATGGGACCACAAAAGACCTTGAATAGCCATGGCAATCTTGAGAAAGAAGAACAAATTGGAGGACACATGGCATCTGATATGAAACTATTCTACAATGCCATGGTAATCAAAGCAGCATGGTATTGGCATAAATACAGACATATCGGTCAATGAAAGAAAATGAAGAATCTGGAAGTAGAATCATGCCTATATAGTCCATTAATATTTGACAAAGGAGGCAAGAACATAAAATGGGGTAAAGACGGCCTATTTAATAAATAGTGATGGGAAAATAGGCAGGTATATAGAAAAAAAAAAAAAGAAACTAGACCACTTTCTTACATTTCAGTGGATTGAGCCTGGGCTGCAAACCAAAGGGTTGCCAGTTAGATTCCCAGTCAGGGCACGTGCCTGGGTTGCAGGCCAGGTCCTCAGTGGGGGCCACGTGAGAAGCAACCACACACTGATGTTTCTCTCCCTTTCTTTCTCCCTCCCTTCCCCTCTCTCTAAAAATAAATAAAAAATAAAAAAATAAACAAATGTAAGACTCAAAACCATAAAACTTCAAGTAGAAATATAGGCAGTTAGATCTTGAACATTTCTCTTAGTAATATTTTCTTGGAAACAAAAAATAATGAACAAATGAGACTACATCAAGCTAAAAAGTTTTACACAGCAAAAGAAATCATCAACAAAATGAAAATACAGCCTACTGAATGGGAGAACATATTCATAAAATGATACATCTTATAAGGGGTTAATAACCAAAATTTATAACGAATTCATACAATATAACACCTAAAAAGCAAACAAGCAAATAAAAAAAAATGGGCAAAAGACCTGAATAGATACCTCTCCAAAGAAGACGTACATATGGGGAATAGACAAATGAGAAGATGCTCAGTATTACTAATCATCAGAGACATGCAAATTAAAACCACAGTGAGATATCACTTCACAGTTATCAGAATGTCTATAATCACTAAAACAACAAAAGACAACCGTGGGTGAGAATGTGGAGAAAAGGGGCCTCATGTACTGTTGGTGGGAATGCAGATTGGTACAGTCGCTATAGAAAACACTACATGGGTTCCTCAAAAAATTAAAGATAGAACTGCCTTATAATTCAGTGATTCCACCTCTGGGTATGTATCCAAAAACAAACAAACAAACAAACACACACTAAAACACTAATTTGAAAGAATATATGCACCCCTATGTTCACTGCAATATTTATAACAGTAAAGATATGGAAGAAATCCAAATGCTCATCAATGATCGAGTGGATAAGAAAGCTGTATACAATGAGATATTACTTGGCTATTAAAAAGGAATGAAGTCTTACCATTTGCAACAGCGATGATTGACCCAGAGGGTATTATGTTAATGAAATAAGTCAGTCAGAGAAAATGAATATCATATGATTTTACTTATATGTGGAATCCAGAGAATAATATAAACAAGCAAATAAAACAGAAACAGATTCATAGATATAGAGAACAGACTGATGGTTGCCAGAGGGTATGAGATTGGAAAGATAGGTGAAAAGGTTGAAAGGCACTAAGAGGTACAAATTTCCAGTTATAAAATAAGTCACAGGGATGTAAAGTACAGCATAGGGAATATAGTCAGTAATATTGTAATAACTACGTATGTAGTTGAGTACTGGGAATATCAAGAGGAACACCTTGTAAAGTATATGAGTACCTAATTGCTATTCTGCACACCTGAACATAGTATAAAATAATATTAAATATAAACTGTAATTGAAAAAAATTAAAAATAAAATCTGTAGGACACATAAAAGTGAAAAAAAATCAAATCAATTAAAATACTTTAGTTCATACCATAAAAGGGCTTAGCAGCTATTGCTCGACAAGAACACAGACTAATCTGTGAGCATGAGAAGTTGTCATTCTGACTGTTTCATATCAAGACTGTTTATGAAAGAGGCAGTATGTTACTTTAATTTTGACACAAGCTTCTCATATGTAGAAGAATTTTCTCTTGAATCTTTTCAGAGAATATATGTGGAACTTCTGACATTTTATCTATAGTGGGTTTTTTTTTCTGTTTTTATCTCAAGATGTCAAATATTAGGTAGCTAGTCTACTTATTGTGTCTCCGATATAATTTTCATTGTGTTATATATGAGTATAAAAATACTAACAGTAGTGTAGTTCCTTATATTCCAGTGGATTTTACATACTCATTATCTCATTTTATTCTCTTAATAAACCCAGAAGATGGGTAATATAGTCCTTACATCAGCCTTTGTGATATAAATTTATAGACCTTTTCCAATTCACACATCTCCATAATAGGAAGAAATCTCTTATGACCTTATGACAGTTGAGGAAGAGGTCCAAGGGCAGTTTGTGGATCAGGTGGATTGGTTGTCAGGTGCAAACAAAGTGTATTGCTACTTTATTATAAATTCAGCCAGAGGTGACTCTGAAAAGTAATGCTGAAGTGAACACCTTCCACTGTGTTGAGTGTTAGGTGTTATAACTAATCATTTACTGTTGCTAAACAGAGACAACTTATTGTAAGTATACTGATGAAATAACAGGGTAGTAAAGGGCTTGGATACGTGGATAATGACAGAAAGAGAGGAAGTAGACAGATGATCGTATGCAGGCCTTCATATATTCACTGGCATTGCTTTATCATTGCATTCTATCCAGTAGATGCCATCGGTGCTCCTGTTTAGCTGTGAAAACTAAAAATGGTTCCAGATACTGCAAATGTCCCCTGGGTTGGAGGTGGTGCAAAATCACCCCCAGTGAAATTGATAACCCTGTGAGGATAGGATGCTATCTTTCCGGATGTTCTCTACTCCAGAAAGAGAATATCTGTAGAGAATAGAGAATGTCTGTCTATCTATCTATCATCTATCTATCATCCATCTTTATCTATCTATCTATCTATCTATCTATCTATCTATCTATCTATCTATCTATCTATCTATCTATCTATATCATCTGTTATCTATCCATCCATCCATCCATATACCTTAAATCATTGTGTATTATATGGTCTGTGTCCTTAACAGACAGACTATATTTGTCTGGGAACTACAGGGTATAATTAGCACTGGCCTCACTTACTGTCATCCCCATTTACCAACTTGGATAATTTGCAACTTCACACTCTAGGTTTTCTCTGGTTCCCAGAGTAAAAATGCCTCCATTAAAAGGTATAGTAAAAGGCCCATTAAACTTTAGGCTAGAGCTGTCCCTGATTACACTGAGTTTTTTTGGTGGCCAAGAGACCTGAAGAAAAGGAACAAATTCACTATAGTGAATGGGATAATTATTTCTGATTATTGGGAGGAGGCAGGACTGTTTCAAAAAATTGAAACAAACACACCCATTTGATTTGTTTGCATATCTCTTGCTAACACTTAGTTCAATTTTGATGATAAAAAGATGAATGTGGTAACGTATGGTGACCGGAGCCTCAGAGAGGAGTGCTTTGTTTACTACACAAGGTAAATCATCTGGACTGGCAGAGGTGCTAACCAAGAGGGAGACGAGTTTAGTATGATTTCAAGAGGAAGTAGATGACGAATGTGCACTGTGGCTTTGAAAACAGCTATAGAGGTAGGCCCAACATTCATCTCACTAATCTTTCTATTATGTATTTTTGGGGGAATAGAGCTTGAGAATCTTGAATCCTGTGTTCCCAGATCCTATGAACTTGAGTTCATAAGCACACGGGGTGGACTGTGGGGGGTCAGGTGGTACGCCACCCAGATCTCCCCTTCAGGACCCCTGGGCTGCCAACGGCTCCCAGCCCAGACCCCTACAGGGAACTGCATGTAGCCAAAGGGTGCTGCTTTGCCCTAGGTTTCCTCTCACCCAAGGTCAGCCCACACCCAATATGTGGTCAGTGTGAGTGCACAGGGACCTGTGGCCTTGCCTCAATTTGGGACAAATCTTAAGAGCTCTCCTACGCCAGAGCTTCTCGTAAGATAGATTTTGTCCTCTCTTCAAGTGCATTGGTGTTCAAGTTCTGCCTAATTCTGCTTTCCTTACTTCCTTGCAGTTTTTCCCAAGAGTACTCTACAATAAGTTTCCTGCTTAGGATTTCCTCTCCAAAGAGTTTCTCATGGGAAACATGAAAATACTGACAGATATCAGAGTACATCTCTCAGGCTGCATAGAACGGCATGTTTGTGTGGACTTAAAAGCAATAAAATTTATTAAAAACTTTTTGGAATTGGTCTCCAGTGCTCAAAATAATTTAATGTATTAAAGTTGTAGTTAAAAATATCTCCATAGGACTTCCTAAGATGGCGGCATAGGTGAATGCGCTGTGCCGCCTCGCACAACCAAACAAGGAAAAAAATCAGAAATTTATACAACCAAAAACAGCCAGATCTGACAGAAAATCGTATTGAGAGGAAGTCTGACAACCAAGGAATTAAAGAAGATACATTCATCCAGTCTGGGGAGCCGGGAGGAGCAGGGTGGAGGGAGAGTGCTCAGCGACCCTGCAGCGAGCTGGTGAGCAGACGGCAGGTCCGTGGTTGGAGGGGCGGATCCCGCGGGGCTGCAGCACACCCAGACGGGGACCCGACTAAAGCTCGGTCTGCGCCCGGCTCATCCGGACCCAGCAGGACCGAGACTGGTGGACCGGGCAGGTCCGCATTCGTGGGCAGACAGACCGGGAGAGAGGGCAGGGCGCAACCCGTCGGCCAGATTGAGAGCACCTGTGGGGGTGGAGTCGGCGGTGGGAGGAGCTCCCAGCCTCACAGGAAAGTTCACTGGGGAGACCCGCGGGGGATTGGAGCTGTGCAGCCCGTCCACCGACCCCGGAGCAGCCCCTGGAGCCAGCGCAGAGGGGCTCGAATTGCTTGCAGGAGGCGGTGTGGGTGCGGAGAGTGGACAAGGCGCCATTGTGCACTCAGGTCCCGCCCCCACAGGCTACGTCACAGCCCAACTACCAGGAGTTTCCCTGCACAGGGGATCCCCAAGGCTCCGCCCTCCTTACAGTAACAGGCTCACCAAGGGAAAAAAAAAAAATGGCCCAAAGAAAGGAACAGATAAAAGCCCCAGAGCTAACTGACCAAGAGATAGCCAACCTATCAGATGCACAGTTTAAAACCCTTGTAATAAGGAAGCTTTCAGAATTCGACGAAAAATTATCGAAATTGCTGGAACAAATGAGGAGAGATCTGCAGGGAACCAATAGAGATAAGAATGAAACTGGGACTCAAATCAACAGAGTGGACCAGCAGAAAGAAAAAAAAAAACATCCAACCAGAAAAGAATGAAGAAACAAGAATTCAAAAAATGGAGGAGGGGCTCAGAAACCTCCAGGACATCTGTAAACGGCCCAACATACGGATCATAGGGCTGCCAGAAGGAGAAGAAGAAATCCAAGGAATTGAAAACTTATTTGAACACATAATGATGGAGAATTTCCCAAAGCTGGTGAAGGAAAT
>PVJI01020944.1:0-28016 GCA_004026765.1 Micronycteris hirsuta | reverse complement strand
TCCTCTTTCATTTCTGATTGAGTTTATTTGGGTCCTCTCTCTTTTTTTCTTGATGAGCCTGCTTAAAGGCTTGTCTATTTTGTTTATCTTTTCAAAGAACCAGCTCCTGGATTCATTGATCCTTAGAATTGTCCTTTTAGTCTCTAAGTCATTTAATTCTGATCTGATCTTGGTTATTTCCTTCCTTCTACTTGCTCTGAGTTGTCTTTGCTGTTGTTCCTCGAGTTCTTGTAGGCATAGGGTTAGGCTGTTTGTGTAAACTGCTTCTGTTTTTTTTAGGTAGGCCTGTATTGCTATGAACTTCTCTCTCAGGACTGCCCTCGCTGTGTCCCATAAGTTTTGGGTTGTTGTCAGTTCATTTTCATTTGTTTCAAGGAACTTTTTGATTTCTTCCCTAATCTCATCCTTGACCCTTTCATTGTCCTGACACCCAGTTTTAGTCAAGAATAACCATCTTAGTATTCAACCTTGTAAGGTAGAAATGTTTATACATCTCCCATTCTATTTGTCAGCTGCAATGACCTTTGTTGTCTTCTGGTTCTTATAATTGAGGCAATTGGTAAACATACTCTGCCTTCCCCTTCTCATCTCTTTCTTCTGCTGAGTTTTGTTTTTATATCATTTCTGAATTCTGGTGGCATATACCATTTATTTCTTCTCTGTGACCCTAGTCCATACATTTGTCTTGGTCCTATTTTACATTAAATTTATCTGATTCTCACCTTTAGGTTCTTTGTCATGTGGTTTTCCTAATTATCTTTTGTCTGGCTGAAACTTGCCCTTACTAGCTTTCTCAAGAATGACTCGTGGTAACAATATGACCTAATTTTTTGCCATTAAACACAAATGCACCCTTTATACTTGAACGACAGGTCATGCTTTTACCAAAAGAACTTCATAAATGCTGTTCCATTATATTTGGTATTTAATGGTGAATAAATTTGAAACCAGATTGATTTCTTTGTGTGGAAACTTTTTCTTTTTTCAAAGACCAGGGACTTTACTATGATTAAGTCTTGATGTCAACCATTCCAAGGCAACTTTTTCCCCTGGTACACAGCGGGCCTTTTCAAATGTGCAGATTACATTCTTCTTCTTTTTTAATTTCATGAACATTTTTATGAGTTATGTCATTAAATATTTGCTTGGTTACATTGCTTTGGATTTCTTCAAGGATTCCAATTACACATATGTTGAATCTCCTTTGTCTTCCAGATCTATCATTTTTTAATAAAAAAACTCTTTACTTTTGTTTTCTAATGTTTGTTTTTCTCATTATTATTCTTTATATTTCTGAGTGAGTTTCAGAGTATCTAGACTCATTTTTTTGTTCCTTTCAATATTTATTCATTTATTCCTATACCAGCTCATGTGTTCTTTCTTTCTATTGAAAGACCATATCTTTCCTAGGTTCCTGTGTTTTTGATCTGCTTTATACAGATTATACCACACTGAATATTCTAAAATTCATGGTAAAATATTTAGTTAAATTTTTTTTAAAGATTTTATTTATTTATTTTAGAGAGAGGGGAAGGGAGGGAGACAGAGAGGGAGAGAAACAGCAATGTATGGTTGCCTCTCACATGGCCCTCACTGGGGACATGGCCCGCAACCTAGACATGTGCCCTGATGGGGAATCGAACTGGGACCTTCTGGTTCCCAGCCCGCGCTCAATCCACTGAGCTACACCAACCAGAGCTTAGTTAAATTTTTTACCTGCTCTGCCAGTGTTTATTTTCTGGTGAACATTCTTCATTATGACGCATTGTGCTCCTCTTTTCTCCCACTATTTCCGAGGTCATCTTTGTAGTAATGCCGCACTAATTCCTTTTTCATTATTCATCATTGAATGGTCATATTTTCCTTCACCAGCTGGTAAGTGGTTCCAGTTTGGGAAGAGGGTAATTTGGGGTGAAGATAACTTTTCAGAGACAGACTGCTTCTTGCAAATATGGCTTTTTGTGCGATTTGCAATATCAAAACTTCGCTGCTTCTTTCAACCAAACACCATCAAGGAGAGCTTTTGCCAGTGGCTCTGCTGCTCACTTTCCCACCTCTCACAGCTACTGCTATTCACAAGGGACCCTCCTGGTGTGGGAGGGGCATCCTGGTGGCATTTTATGAGTTCTGGAAACACAATGTCTTCTCTCCACTCTCTGTATTTTTCCTTTTACTTCTTTCGATGTGGCTTCTGTTCAGTTTTAGCTGCATTTGACAGTCTTTATGTGAATTTCAAAGCTCATCTGTAAACAGTCTACACTTTTCTCCAAATTTCACTTTTCTCCAAATTTCACTTTTCTCCAAAATTTCACTTTTCTCCAAATTACACTTTTCTCCAAATTTCATTGAGAATGGAGTTTCTTGTTGCTTTTATGATTTCTAGAAGAAGACAAGAGATGTAGACTTATATGTTCACATTGGAAGTCTGTCTATATTTTCTTAAACAACCCTTATGATTTCATTTTTTTTCTTTCTTTCTTTATTTATTTTTTAAATTATTTTATTGTTGTTCAATTACAGTTGTCTGCATTTACCCTCCCCCCACCCCACCCCAGGCAAACCCACCTCCCTCCCTTGCTTCCCCCCTCCCCCTTGGTTTTGTCCATGTGTCCTTTATAGCATTCCTGTATACCCTTGTCCCCCTTCTTCCCTTCCCCCTCCCCTCTGGTTACTGCCAGAATGTTCTAAACTTCAATGTCTCTGGTTCTATTTTGTTTCTCTGGTTGTATTTTGCTTGCTTACCTCACAAGCATCTTGGCTGTGACTGATCTGAATTCCCCAGTAGCTGATCTGGCCTCAGTGCCTTCACTCCTGAGTCCTCATACAAAACCTTTTAACATTTCATATAGTAGAGGCTGAATGATGATGTACTCCTTGAACTTGACCTTATCTGAGAAGCACTTTATCTGCCCTTCCATTCTAAATGAAAGATTATTCTTGGTTGTAGGCCCTTGCTTTTCATGATTTGGAATATCTCTCTCCAGCCCCTTCTTGCTTGGAAGTTCTCCTTAGAGAAATCCGCTGACAGTCTTATGGGGATTCCTTTGTAGGTAACTGTCTCCTTTTCTCTTGCTGCTTGCAAGATTTTCTCTTTATTCTTACTCTTGGGTAATGTAATTATGATGTGCCTTGGTGTGTTCCTCTTTGGGTCCCACTTCTTTGGGGTTCTCTGAGCTTCTTGGATTTCCAGGAAGCCTATTTCCTTTGCCAAGGGAAAGAATGCCAAGGAAGTTCTCCTTCATTATCTGTTCAAAATACGTTCAATTTCTTGGTGTTCCTCTTGTCCTTCTGGCAGCCCTATGATCCGGATATTGGGTCATTTACAAATGTCTCTGAGGTTCCTGAGTCCCTTCTCATTTTTTTGAATTCTTGTTTCTTCCTTCTGGTCCACCCCATTGGTTTGAGTCCCAGCTTCCTTTTTTTCCCTATTGGTTCCCTGTAAATCTTCCTCCATTATCTTTATCGTATTCTTCATTTGTTCATTTATTTGCATCCACCTTTCTTCCAGTTTTGTTAGCATTTTGATTACCAGCATTTTAAACTGAGCATCTGATAGGTTGACTATGTCGTCATCCGTTAGTTGTAATTTGTTCTGCTCTTTCATTTTGGCCATTTTCATTCTTTTTATCTTGGTGCACTTGTTGGATCGCCAGTGCTGGTAACCTGGGTTGCTTTTTGGGTCACGTTTCCTCTGGGGGGTGGGGCCGGCCTGGATGTTCGTCCTCTCCAACCTCCTGGGTGTCGGACTTCACTTCAGTTCGTTTCTGTCTGTTCTGGTTGTTTAATTTTTCGCTACTGCGTTCGTTGTTTAGACACTCTGGATGTGTGGGCGGCGAGTGCGTCCACCTACGCCGCCATCTTGGCGGAAGTTATGATTTCATTTTTGACATGAAACTAAGCCCTCAGGCATTTACTTTTTTGTAAAAGATGAGGTTGGGGTCTGATTGATATTTTTTTAGTTGTCTCAATATCTTTCATTGAATAATCTGATTTTTTATTTGTTATTTGTTTTGAAATGGCATATTTATCATATGTTGCAATCTTGTATTTGTTCTTTTTGGGGGAATGCTTTATTATTTCTGTTCCCCAGTTGCTATTACCACAATATTTTAATACTGAATATTTATAATCTGCTTTGTATATCTACTTTTTCAGAATTTATCTACTATTTCTACTATTCTTCTAAATTTAATCCAGTAAGATATAATTTGAATCTCCCAAGTGGGGATATGACATGCATTATTTTCTGTGTTTGTTGAAATATGGAATTCTTTCAACAGTAAAAAAAGAAATTTTCTTTTATGAGGCTGATATTCTATGAAGCACAGTTTGAGAAATGCCATGCTAGTATTTTCACAGTAAACATCATGCTGACATCTAAAATGTTAAAAAAGTTGGTGTATTCCTATTTTTCTAATTTTTTAAAAAATAAGAAAAGGGATTACATTTAGCATCTATTGAGGAGAATCATTTTCCTCTCTTGACCTGCTAATATAATGAATTTAATACTCACAATGAGCCATCTGTACATTCCTATTACAAACTGTATGTATTTAGGACATGTTATGATTTTGATATATTTCCAGATTTAATACACTAGGATTTTTGCAATTAGTTTATAGTTATCTTTATCATGTCTTGTTTTAGGTAGTTAAGCTTCTTAAAGTAAAATGGAACACTTTCATTTTTCTTTTCTGAAACAGTTTAATTTGATAGAAATTATCAGTTGCTCATGAGTTTGAAGTAGCTTTCTGGGGACCTCATGTTGTCCCGTGTCCTTGGGGGCTGCTCTGTAGGGTGCCAGCCTTCGGTCAGGTGGGCCTGTTCCAGGTACTGGAGTGGTGAAGGTGCGAATCATTCTAAACTGCTCAGTCATCGTGGGGATGGACAGGAGCAGGAGGAGGGCCTACAGCATAAGGTTGCTGAGACAGCGCAGACAGAGCCTTAGCCAAAGAGTGCCCGATATTAGCAAGTGCTGAATAAATGTCAGCCATTTTCTTACTCTCGATCTCTTCAGATTTGCTCCCTTTTCAGGAGTCAATTTTAGTAAATAAAATATGTCTAGACAATTAACCCTTTCTCTGAGAGTTGAGCACTTGATACCATGCAGTCATTTTCGGTATTTGTTTACGACTTTTAAAAGCATCTGTGGATGTAGTTCCTTTCTAATTTTTCATAACATGTATTTGTGGGTTTTCCCCCCTAATTTTTCTCGATTAGTTTTGTCTGAGGTTTGTTTATTTTGCTGGCCTTTTCAAATATTGGATTTATTTATCAGTGCTGTTGTTTTTCTGTCTTTTATGTCATTAATTTTCTTGTTTTTAGTGTCATTTTTTAAATTCCTGCTTTCTCTGTTTGGCTGTTGTTGATGTTTTTCTAGCTTCTAGAGTGTATTGCTTATTTCACCAATTTCTCCTTGTTTAGCAATAAAAACACGTAAAGTTAAAAATGTCTCATTTAATTAATATAAAGTAGGTTTCAACAAACTAAGGTTATGAGCCAAACCAGCCTATTTCCTGTTTTGCTAAATACAGTTTTATTGGAACACATCTGTGTTCACTCATTTATGTGTCATTCATATATATATGTGTATATATATATATGGCTGTTATCACATGGCAGAGCTCAGTTCAACAGGACATATCGCCCACAAAACCTAAAATATTTAGTATGTAGCCCCTAAAAGAAAGTTTGCTTTCTTCTGATATACAGCATTCCATAGCTTTTGATATATAATTTTGTCATTAATTTTATTCTTTAAATAATCTAATTACAGTTCCCAAAAGTTATCTATGAAAGTATCTTAATTTCCAAGTAGTTTAAATTTTGTTTATAGCTTTGTTAATTTCCAGCTTTATTGCATTTGGCCAGAGAATGTTTGCCTATAAAACTTCTTCTTTTTCTTTTTTTCTTTAAAGATTTACCGAGTTTCTATTTTATGGCTTAAGTGTATGACCAGTTTCTGTAAATGTTCCAAAGACATTGAAGAATGATGTGTATTCTGTATGGAAAGCCAATTTGGTATTATTGATCATATTCATTATATTATTTGAATCCTAATTCTTTATTTGCTTATTGTCTATTTAAAGATCAAGAGCTCAAGATAAAGCTGACTGTGGTTTTTACTTATTCTTATGTTTCCTAAAGCTCTCTTATGGCTTATTTTGATGCTAAGTTACTTAAAAACAGCCGCAGTGCAAACGTGGCAGAACAGACGGGAAACACCTATTCACTGGGGCTTGTTCTTTGGCTGCTCCGGGGACTCCTACCCCCACTGCCACACAGACGAGCCTGGCTGACTGCTGGACGAGGGGGTTCACATGGCTTGATTCTTACTCTTGGCCCTGTCGACAGTCAGCCAAGCCCAGTTGCAGCTATGGCAGGCGATCACAAATGAACAGTGAGCCCAGCTGAGATCGTCAGAAGAACTGTCCAGCAGAGTCCAACCCAATAGAACAGTGAGCTAGATAAATGGTTGTTGCTTCAGGCTGCTGAGTTCTGCATGCCTGGCTACCCTGCAAAGGCTAACGTATTCTCTGTCAACTCTGCCTTTCATCAGGATGAACTGACTCTCTTTGTCCAATGGAAAAACCTTCCCATGTATCATTTTAACCCTACTGTTTTGCTCTTTAAATTGATATATTTAAGGGTCTATATAAGGTGCACAGGATGTTGATATTCATACACATGGTGAAATGATTTACTACAGTCAAGCTAATTAACATACCATTGCCTCACATAGTTATCTATTTGTGTGTGTGTGTGTGTGATGAGTGCACTTGAAATCCACAGTGTCTGGGAGCTGAAGGTCTCAGTCCTACAACCACAAGTGACTGAATTCGAACAATAACCAGTGAGTTTGCAAGAAGATCCCAAGTCTCAGATGAGACCTCAGTCCTGGCTGACCCCTTGGTTTAGCCTGATGTGACGCTGATGAGGGGCCTAGCTAACCATGCCAACATACCTGACCCATGGAGACTGTGGGATAGTGAGGGAGTGTTGTTTTAGGCACTAAGTTTGTGGTATTTGTTACACAGTAATAGAAAGTAATTGCACTCCATATTCCTAAATAAGGTGCTTATGGTGCCATTTGTGGAATTATTGATTTTAGGCATCCTTTTTGCTTCCGTCTTTGATGGGTGGAGAATGAGTTCACTTACCACACTTGATCTCTCCCTGTTTCTCCTCCATTGGAGTTTTACCAGTGGGCTGACCAGGCTACTTGGTTTCATGTTTGCCCCAAGCGTGAGTCTTAACTGAGCTTTGTAGCACAAGGCCTTCTCAGTTTTATCTTTTACTGGTTGGCGATGTGAAACAGTTTTATTTTCTAACCGGCAAATCCTGAATTTATGGCCTCTCCATGCTCTCTTTCAATTCTGCTTGCAAAATGGCCATTTCTCCTGTGAGCTTATTTCTTTCTTATTGTGCCTTGTCAAAAACAGCCGTTATCAAACACCCAATGTTTCTAACATTCTGCTCCCCCGCTTTGCTAAAGCCAGAACTTCATTAATTGCACCCTGCCTTCTAAGTGATCACAAGTGACAGTTTTATCAAGTGCTTCACGTTGCAAAAAATACCTTTAATGTTAGTTTTCCACCACGTACCATTCTGCCCTAAGGCCCCTGCACGTACTTTGTGTTTTATTATGGTGAATCTCATTCCTGTGTCAGTCTTTGCATTGCTCAGTGCTTCCACCATGGGAACCAACACCAAAATCAGACAACCAAACCTGTGGCTTACACTAATTAAGGTTTATTTCTGCTGAGGTGATGGGGCTGACTGGGGGTTGCTCCATAGTTCTTCAACTCTAGGGTCCAGGCCAAAAGGGCAGCCCCTAACTTAGTTGCCTAAAAGTACATGGTGTTGCAGCAATGAATCTTAAAACTTCTGCTTGAAAAGGTCACACATTATTCCTGCTCACATTATATTGGCCCAAAGAAGTCACATGGCCAAGCTTGTTATCAGTGGGTCAGGCATGTGTAATACTCCCTCAGGATAGGGGTTTGAGATAGCAACAGGTATATGCTGTGGACATCATAGCCAGCATTAACAGTCTGGGAGAAGGTACTTGTAAGACACAGAACCAATGAATGATTAGTTTTTAGACTATTTAAGGAACACCTGTAAGTCAATAAGAAAAAAGGCAGAAAACCAAAAGAAATATGGCAAAGGGCAGTTCACAGAGGGGAAAGTTAAATGCTTGTAAGCATATGGAAAGATGCTCAATCTCATTAGTAATCAGAGAAATGCATTAAATCAAGATCCACCCAACTGTCAAAAACTATGGAGTTGGAAAAGAATCCAGCATTGACTTAAATGTGGGTAACTCTGTGTCCTGTGGATGAGACTAGACTGGAGCAGCTATTGGGGAGAGTAACTTGGGAGGAATCTGTGAAATGGCATAGGCCAAGTGAAATGATGACTGTGTTCTCTATTTGGAAGATCTAGCTTCCTGGGATGATCATCACATCATCTTTCCATTCCTCCCTCCCTCCTGTTTGGTAGCTGGGTGGTGAGCAGAATCCCACTCCAGCAGACTTTAAGGTCAAGAGGGTGGGACCATGTCTGGTTTGTTCACCCCTGAGTCCCCATACCATGTACAGTGTTTGGCACACTTAGTATGTGTTTGGTGAGTAAATGCATGTTTTAAATAATGCATTTAAACCTAGTGACGCCTCCTCTAGAGCAGAAGGTGTGGCTTTGCCAGGGTATATTGTATTGTCTGAGTATTCCTTTGGACTATTGCTTTGGGCTGAGTTATGTTCCCTCTCCCCACTCCTCCAGTTCATATATTAAAGCCTCAATCCCCAGTGGGAGTATATTTAAAGATGTGGCCTTTGAGGAGATAATGAAGATTAAATGGGGTTGCCACGGTGGGGCCCTAATCCGTTAGGGCTGGTGTCCTTATAAAAGGAGGAAGACAAGAGATCTTTCTCTCCATGCTTGTGTAGAGATGACTGTGTGAGAATGGAGTGAGAAGGTGGCCATCTACAAGCCAGGAAGAAAGCTCACACCAAAAACCCTGATGACAACTTGTTCTTGGGTTTCTGGCCTCCAGAATTGTGAGAAAAGAAATTTCTATTGTTTAAGCTTCCCAGACTGTGGTATTTTGTCATAGCAGCTAAGCTGACTAGTCATATAGGATGCAATTTAGCATCGATTTGTATAAACCTGTTTCATTTGGTTTAATTTGCACTTCCATATAGTGACTCATACAAGTGCAGAAAAACATCGGTCTGCTCAAGTCTCACCCATTGTTCAGAACTTACTAAAATAGAAATATATTTTTGGAAATTTTTTATTTGAGGTGGACCGGAGTTCTGATAACACAAAGGCTACCAACCAGCCTCAAGCAATAGTTTGAAATGTGTCGTGAGCCAGGGGACATCTGTGAAAGGATTCACTCACACAAGTTTGTGTTTTTCTACAATGCCAGATTTATTAGGGGAGACCTCCCAATAAGCCAAGAGAATCACATGCAGGCTACACACAGGGATGGGGAGCTTATGTGATAGAGGTGAGCGGAGTGAGCATCTGGCACTAAGTCCCAGTCGCTGGTGGCATCTGCAGGTGGTCGGAGGCAGACATCAGTTCCAAACCAGGTGGCTGCAGTGGCAGCACATGTCTCCTGGAGTGGAAGGTCACTGGGCTCTGAGCATTACCCATGGTACAGCCAAGCTTGAGCATGGGGTGGTCGTAGCTCTGCATCCTTATAGCCCACAAGGGGCAGATGTCCCACTCACATCGGTGTCTAGATGGAGTCCTTATCCAAGTGCCCAGACTTGTGGTTTTGGGTGTTCCAGGCCCTTCCTAAGGGCATTCCCATTACACCCCATTACCTCAGTGTTGACACAGCACTTGACGTAACTGTCATGGCTGATGGTGACTCCATGTTGGATTGTCAAAGGTGTCCAAAAGGTCTGCTCTGCTCTTGCTCTGTACAAAATGGTTGACTAATTTTAAGGTGTGTAGTTCTTTCTGAGCTGATACGGAATTTTCAAATCACCTACCTCTTGTTGGTTTGAGGCATGGGACAGAAATTAGGGCAGTAGGATAGAAAAACCAGGTTCACAATGGGGGATCCACCTGGACAGACTTCCCAAGATGCAGGAAGAGAACATAATGGCTTATAGAGCAAGTGGTCCTACCCATGGTTGGGAGGTAGATTTATTGTCTAAGTGCTTTTATTTGTATGACTTTAATTGACTTTTCCAACACCCGAGTAAGGTAGTTGAGGCAGGTGTTATCGTCCCTGTACTAGTTACCTCTTGCTGTGTGCCAGTCTTCTCCGAGTTACTGATTCTCATAGGAGGTTCAGCTGGGCGGCTTCGCTCATCTCAGATGCATTTGCTCGTGTGAGTGGAAGTTGGTTTGACTTGGTTGGAGAGACTTCACTGGGACACTTGGCTGTGGTCATGTGCCTCTCATCTTTGTCTGGGGGGCTTGCCCAGGCATGTGCCTCCCATGGTGATGGCAGAAGCTCATGCAAACAAGCACAAATGGGCCAGACGTCTTGGCCTAGATTTGGAACCTATGCACTCTTATTCCTGTTAACCAAAGTCACATGTCAGAGTGGGAGAGAATTACCAAGCTACTTGGCAAAAGGTGAGGCTACAAGAGGGGCGAAGAACTGGGTCGTTAGTGCGTGAACACCACCCATTTTACAAGCGTGGAAACAAGGGCTTAGAGATGAAGTGACTTCCTCAAGGTCTGCAGCTCTTTGGTGGTCAAGTTGCGATAAAAACTGGTGTCACTCATCTGTTTAATGTGTTCTTAAGTTACAAATATTACCCACGTGGGAATGGTGCTTTCGTTATAGTTCTGTTACAATGCCTGGAGGCAGTGAGCATTTGGATAAATTCTCTGGAAAATAGATTCAGCTCTTTAAACAGCGTTGGCTGTCAAAATCTGATTTCTTGGTTGAATGAAATGGCTTTGTTTTTCAGATCTTTCGGGTCTAAATTTATTTTACATGAATTTATTTAAGAAATTGATTAAAATTCCCTCTCTATTTGGTGCTGTGGGTGGTGTAATTCGAAGTTTAGAGAGAAAAGACAGGCATGGCTTTAAACGATTCACATACCTACCTACAATTTGTAGAAGGGTAAAAACATATGAGATTTTAGATAAAGTAGGCTGCATCAGACTCTTTTTTAGGTTTAATTATCTTCAGTGTTTTCTAACATCAATGCCCATTGGGTCTTTTATCTGTGTATTTTGAAAAACAAGCCCAAAGGGCTTTGGCTGCTTGTCACTCCCCCCTTCACGATTTATAGCACACTGGCTGCAGGAGAAATTTCAGACCATGCACTATCTTCGCCATACGTCACTCAGGATGCATCCCGCTTGTCTTTCTGTGTGTCTCTCGCTGTCAGTGATGGAGATATTGATATGGGCAAGTTTCAGGTTGTTGTCAAATGTTTTTCACTAGCTCAAAACCTCTTAGGATCTCTACTATACAGGAAAGGCTTTGGGAATTTGGGTCAAGTCTTTGGCACCAGAACATCCCGAACGCACAGGATCTTACCTGGGGCAAGCTTTCCATTTATAGCTAACAGACATAAGAAAAAAACATTTGGAAAAATTTTGACTTAAAAGTGAGTCTGAACCTTATCGAGGATGGACCGGGCTGGGGGAGTGGACTAGCATTAACGACATCTGTGACACTCGGTGTTTTGGGTTGAGGTGCTGCGAGGGGGGGCTGTTTTACACAGGGTGATCCCCGGGCAGCAATGGCAGTTTGTTGGCTTCTGGACTTGCGGGCCTCCATGTCGCATTGGAGTGATGAGTTCTTTTACTGGTCGAAGTTTTTAGTTCCAGCCATGGCCAACCATCAGCATTCAGCTCTAGGGTTCTATGATTCTGTTTGTTCATCTCTACAAGGGCTTTATATCACAACCGCTACTCTAGTGGTACTCACCATGGATATAACTGTAGGAAATGGGGGTGGGAGTGTATTGTAGCTCAAGCTTGCTATCTGCCTCCTGAGTTCTGAGTTTTTCTTATCCTGTCCCCGTTCTTTATTCTTTTCTCCTTTTACCCTCCTACTGCCTGACAGGGGAGCTTTCTGTCTTGTCTCTATATTTTCTCTTGGGCTTAATGCTTGGCCCATTTTTCGGACTATGACCTTGACTCCTGACAATGACTCTGACCATTCATCCTTATCTCTGCTGCCTTTGGCTGCCTAGGTTACCCATCCCTTACCTGACCAGCAGGGGACCCTCCTGACCCAAGGAAGATAGTCTCACTAGACCCTGATGTGCTCAGGTCTGGTAAGGGGCACCTGGACATCTCTGATCTTTCCGGCGTCCAGAAAGCATTCTCATCTAGGAACCTGCAACCCCAGCATTCTTCCTCAGCTGTCAGAACCTCTTTCTCATCTTTGTTTTGCATATACGCCCCATAATCTGCGCTCATGGTCAACTGAGCATCTGTTCCGTGGGACTGATCACACTGCATCACGGTTGTGTGTGTTTACCACGAGTTATAATCTTCTTCAAGCCAGTGGTTAAAGCTGTTATTTACTGAATGTTTTTAATAAACTGTGATGGTTCATTTTATGTATCAACTTGGCTAGTCCGTGATACCCAGATTTTGTTAAAGTATATCTTACTGTTTGTACTATTACAGTTGTCCCAATTTTCCCTCTTTGTCCCCTTCCACCCCACTCCCCTCCACCCCACTCCCTCAGGCAATCCCCACATCATTGTCCATGTCCATGGCTCATGCATATATGATCCCAGATACTTGTTTAAACATGTCTGGATATTGCTGGAGAGATATTTTTTAGATAAGATTAAAATTTAAAACAGTAGATGAGTAAATCATTTAAATGAGTAAAGCATGTTACTCTCTGTAATGTGGGTGGGTCTCATCTAATCAGTTGAAGGCATTAAGAGCAAAAAGACTGACCATCTCTGAGGAGGAGGGAATTGTGCCTCCAGACTGCCTTTGGACTCAGGCTGAGACATCAATTCTTCTCTGGGTCTCCAGCCTGCCAGCCACAATCACATGAGCCAATTCCTTGAAATAAATCTCTGTCTGTCTGTCTGTCTGCTTCTCTCTTTCTGTGTATCCTATATACACATAATATTGGTTATGTTTCCCTTGAGAAGCCTGTCTAATACATGGACGAAGCACTGTACCATGTGACATTATGTCATTTACCCCTCATGACGACCTCTTAAGGGGGTATTATTATTCCCTTTTGTTAAAGGAATAAAGTGGGTCACAGAAAATGTAAGAAACTTGACCAAGTTTAGAGATAGGACTCAAACTGGAATTGCTTCATGCTAAAGCCAGTGATCTTAACAACTCTCCTTTCTCACGGTGAATTTATAGCTTGCCCGGTGCCTGATACCTAGCAGGGGCCTGCTAAATACTTAAGTGAAGGAATGAAGCCATAGACTTCATTCGATATTGTTACTTCTTCCACTTATTTTAAAAATATTTACAAGCAGTATATAAGACCTAAGATTTTACAATTATCTTATCCATACAAATCTATAAAATCTTGATCCCCAAAATGTTGTGTCTTCATCTAGATAAACATGTGATAAGAAATGAAATTGGAGAGGTCATGTATTACAATCCCCTGTGAGTTGTTAGACAGCATGATTATTACTGGCTTTAGGGTCCTAGAGAGGATTTTACTAGTGTCTTCCATCCCAGCCAAGGGGATAGGGTGGCCTGGAGCTCAACATCTATTCCAACTTCTTTCTGGAATGTGCTGTCCTTCCTGTGCTGCAGGGTCCAGAAGGCCAAAAGCACAAGGCCTGCCTCCCTGTGACTCTGGCTGTGAGTGCGAGTTGGATTCCTGCCCTCAGGGGCTGCCTGCTGAGATCTGGAAGTGCAGGTGCAGACGGCCCCTCCTTTTGCGGCTTGGGCTGTTGCTGCTGTCAAGGAGGGTGGTGTCGAGGATGAGGGTTTGCAGCAGGAGCATTTCAGGAGCTGCCCTGGCCTCCTGGGGAAGGTGTGAACACCACAGCAATGTTGGCAGCTGGCTCAGCATCCCAGCTTCACTCTGAAGGTGGGGCAACTTGGCGTTGCATGCACGTCCCTTGGTTGGAGCAAGAGGAGACAGTACTCCCTGCAGCGAGGCATGCGGGGCGGATTTTCAGATCCACATCTCTGACTGTGGTAGGGGTCGTGGCTCCCCTGGAGACCAGTTTGGCATCTCATTCTGAGAGTGATTCCTGTGGTCCCAGATCTATCTCCCAAGCCTTCTGACAATTTTATAGGCACCTAGTTCCCAGTATGCAGTTGCATTTTGCTTAAAATACTGGAGTGATTTCTGTCGGCTGTAAGCGATCCCTGCTGGCTATGACAGTCTAATGGTGGTGGGATCTGGAGTTGATCTTTTGGTTGGCCGATTAGCAAATTTTCTAATTTTTGCTTCTATGTACAGCTAAAATTGGTCTATGGTCATCTGCCAAGCTCATTGGAGAGAGGTGGGAACTGGAGGAAACCCAGGAAGAGAAATTTCACCAAAATGATCTGAATTTGAAAGGAACATATCAGAGAGAATGACAGATATTGGGCCGGGTCCTTTCTTGGGGTATTTTCTCTGCATCTCATGGTCATTGATTGCTTCTATCTTGAAATCTTCTCTTCTCTCTATTGCCCTTTTTTATTCCCAAATATCTCCATATTTTCTTCTTTTAAAAAGATTTTATGTATTCATTCTTAGAGAGAGGGGAAAGGGATGGGGGAGGGAGAGAAACATTGATGTGTGGGAGATACATTGTTTGGTTGCCTCTCATATGCCCCCAACTGGGGACCCAGTTTGCAACCCAGGCGTGTGCCCAGACCAGGAATGGAACCAGCAACCTTTTGGTCCACAGGCCAATGCTCAATCCACTGAGCCACACTAGCCAGGGCTACACATTTTCTTTTAAATCAGTTAATCTTGAGCTCTGCCGTATGAATATTTCGATGTAAGCCCCTCATTCTTACTTCTCAGTTTACAAGAAAATTGTCTCTATGCCAAAATCATGTAGTTCCCTCCTGTGCCATTTCATTCCAGGGCAGTGTAAATGCTACTTTACCAATTTTACTCTAGCCACTTTTCAATTAAAAAAGGATCAGGGAAATCACTTTTAGATTAAAGAAGTGTCCTAGGATACCCTAAAAACTGAAATTTTAGCTCTAGAAGGGATATTGGCCATCATGTGGAACTCTCCTCATTTTAAAGATGAGTAAACCAAGGGGCAGAAGGGTGCACAGAAAAATGATGCCAAGTTCACAGGGTGACTGTTGGCAGAACCAGACTCCAGACACGGGGCACCCCTCCCACCTCACCGCGTGGCTGGGCTCCTAGGACAGGCTTCCGTCTGACCTACCTGTTTACTGTGTGTCTGAGCGCGAGCACATGGATGAGGGGGAGGCGACATTTTTACTCTCTGTTTTTACTGCATGTGCACATACTAACTGGGATGGCTTTTCTAAATAGAGTAGTGGTTTTCCAATCATAGGAAATGGCATGTTTTGTTTATTTTAAAGCAGAACTGCTATAATAATAAAGTTATACTTAGTACATAACCTTTGCTAAATATCTAGTATCAATGGTTAATTTTTAACTATTGATTTTGGGCTGATATTAATTATCATCATCATTTATTTAAAGAGCATAGAGACATGTAAGATTTAAGAGAAGTCAAGTGTCATTGTAGAGGGTCAAGGGAAAGTTGGCTCCCCATGCTCTGATGATGTGCTGAATGTGCCAGGTGGCCCATAGACCTGAGGTGTCAGAGAAGGTGGCATTCCAAGGAAGTGACCACTGAACCCGTAGCAAGCCACTTGCGGTTCTGTTGACTTTGTTGAATTTTTAGAAAATGAGAGTTTAATGAACTCCAGATGGGGAGATTATTAGTTCTGCACTGTTTTAAGTCTTCTTTACAGAGCATGTGCAACAGCACTGTATTATTCAAGGTTCTTTGGAGAAACAGAAGCAATAGGGTGCACGTGCACATAGAGAGAAACCAGTTAGAAGGATTGGCTCACACGGTTACAAGGCTGACAAGGTCCAAGACCTGCAGCTGGCAAACTGGAGGCTCAGGAGAGTCAACGGTGAGCTTTCAGTCAGAAGGCCAGGAAGCCCGAGACACCAAGAAAGCGAGTATTTCAGTTTGAGTCTGCAGGCAGGAGCAGATAATGTCCCAGCTTGAAGGCAGTTAAGCAGGAGGAGTTTTTCATATTTAAGGGAAGTTCAGCTTTTTAGCTCTATTCAGACCTTCAACTGATTGGATGAGACCTGCCCACATTAGGAAAGACAATCTGCTTTAGTCAGTCTACCAGTTTGAAGGTTAATCTCATTCAGTAACACCCTCACAAACATCCAGAATAGTGCTTGACAGATGTCTGGGTACCGTGTGGCCCAGGGAGGTTGACATAACATTAACTACCACAAGCTCTGTATACAACTGAGTTCATTAAAGGCTTCCTGATAATGCTGAATTTTCTAATGTTGAAATGTTTGGGTAGGTGGGATAACATTAGGATGGGGACTCAGAATTCTACCTGCCCATGAGAACAGCGATCCGGGCTTTGTACCCCTTTGCACTGATGGATACATATGCTAATTCCATTTGTTACATTCAGTCCCAGATAAGATGCTGTGAAGAGCACTAGAGAACAGGGCCCTGGTTTCAAGGAGTTTTCAGTTCTTTAGGGTTGACAAGACTAATAATATACATGACCCCAACAAAGAACAATTGAGCAATAACAATTGACAATGAAGCTGTTATGAGAAGGGAGAGAAGTCAGGGCTGGTCAGTGTTCTCATGTCTCATGTCTCAGTGTCTGCAGAAATTTTCGAGTGTCACAGGTAGGCAGGGAAGCTACTGGTATTTAAGGATGCTGCTAAACATTATACAGTGCACCTCTGTAACAAAATTGTCTGACTCAAAATATCAATAATGCTAAGTTGGAGAAACCCTGGTGTTGGCTTTATGGACAAGGTGAGATTGTATTTACTTTTCCATTTATTCATTCATCCATCCTTGTATTAGTGCCTACTATTCTCCAATATCAGTTTTGTCTTGGGGATACAGTCGTGAATAACCAAAGTAGCGCAGCAGGTATGGGTCTTACAGTTTAAAGGGAAAAAAATAGGAAAAATTGAACTCTGATGATTATTATGATGGGGAATACAGGCTGCCAAGGAAATACAGCACAAAGAGATCCATTTAACCAAAAGGTCAGAAAAATTCTCCCTTTAAAATACAACTGGAAGGGAAGGTGGGAGCTGGTGCTCTGAATAAGGGGTGAGTGGGTGTGCGTAGGCGTTGGAGAACAGGGAGAGGGAGCTGCGTGAGGCGGGTGGGACAGCGGTGCACATTGTGGAGGTAAGCGAGAGGGGGCATGTTAATGGTCCTGCATGCAGAGGATGCAAAGAGAAGAGCAGAAAGAGGCAGCTAGAGACGCGGCAGAACCTGCGTCTAGGAGCACCTTGAGTTGAACCAGGGGTTCAGGTTTCATCTTAATAACAATGGAAAACATTTGAGACTTTTAATGCCTTAAAGCAATGGAGTGATGGGATCAGACTGAGGGTTTGGAAAGTTTACTCACACTGCGGGGTGAAGGCGAGAGTGGAGGAAAGCTGCAGGGTAAAAGGGCGTCACTGAGGCTGATGGGCCGGGAGGGGCAAGAGAGGATGTTGGGCCGTAGGGTGGTGACGATGGGGATGGTGGAAGGAGACAGACTTGAGGACTACTGAGGAGGTAGAGTAACGGGCACCCCATGGAAAGTGAGAGGAAGAAACCACGGGAGAGATCTGTGTTTCTGACCAAACAGCCAGGTATTTGGGTGACATTTCCAGGGTGCACTCTCCTTTGGCAGTAGCTGGAATAATGTGAATTATAACATGGAATCATGGTGAGTGCACTTTTGGATACATAAAGTTTGTGCTTCCTGAGAGATATTCAACTAGATAGGCTGATTGGCCTGGAGACATCTGGGCTGGAGGTAATCATTTGAGAGTCTTATGATTGGTGGGGCTGTGTAGAGTGAGGACGGAAGAAAAATGTGCTATGAAATGGCAACGTTAAGGACAAGTGGAAGGAGAGGAGCTTGCAAAGGCTCCCAAAGGAAGAACCACAGTGGTGGAAGCCAACCCAGAGGAGTGTCATGATGGAGAAAATAAGAAAGAATAACTTGGAGAAAAAGAGAGTAATGTGTGCTGTCCCACTGATAGTGACTCAGACCATTCATGCCTTGGGAATATGGAGGTCCTGGCAATCTTGAAAAAGTTATCCAAATGGAGCGTTGCAGATGAAAGTCAGAATGGAGTGGAGTAAAGAGAGGAGGGGAGCAGAGAGGATCTACAGAAATGGATGATGGATGAGCTGTAGTAGGGGATTACTCAAGCAATTTTTTAAAAAGATTTTGTTTATTTACTTTTAGAGAGAGAGGAAGGGAAGGTGAAAGAGGGGGGGAGAAACATCAATATGTGAGAGATACATTGATTTGTTGCCTCCCACACGCCCCCAACTGGGGACCTGGCCCACAACACAGGCATGTGCCCTGGCCAGGAATCGAACCGGTGACCTTTCGGTTCTCAGGCTGGTGCTCTATCTACTGAGCCACACCAGCCGAGGCCCACAGTTTAACGACTGGTATGGCTTGGGAACTGATCTGTCAGAATGGCTGCAGGCTGGTGTCTTATGGAAACATTCTGATTGATACCACACCTGGATGTAGGTCTGATGGGCATATTTTCCAAATAAAAAGGTAGGTATCTTATTTGGAACATATAGTCTGGAAAAAAAGATGATAAGCCTGGGACATGTAGTTGTTAAGTCATGGCCCATTCCTGGACAGATGGCAGTCCATCAGTTCACTTGGTGTAGTGTATGAAGGAGTGAAAGTCCAAGATGATGTCAGGGTCATTTGAAGGTGAACTCAAGTAAGGTTTCCAAACAGTCACACCTCTGAAGGCAGATATTTGTCCCTGAAACCTATTTGTGTAGCACTTCTGCAGAAATTTATTGGCTAAAGAGAATAAAATATACTGAAGAGATGAAGCTTTCTGTACACTTTGGATAATGTGTAAGTCTTATCTAGCAAGACTCTTCCATTAGCACAAAAAATAATGTTCTTTTTCAACAAGATGACTGTCACAAAGGAAAAATGTAGACAGCCAAATGATTTATTTCCTCATCCATATTGAGTTTATTCATGGGGAGATTCACCTGGTGAACCAATAATTTTCTGGGCCACAAAAAGCAGCAGGCATTTTTCTTCTTAGGAAATGCCTTTTTTTCTTTCTTTCTTTTTTTTTTTACAGTGGGTTTCTTTTGGCTTAAAAAGCCTCTAAGTATATAGCTTTGATATCAAGGAAAAGGTTTCTTTCAATTGCTATAACCTTTTTCAAAGGTGATCTGTTGGGATAAGTGTTCTCCTGCTGAGAATCAAGCCTTTGTTCAATATCTATAGTAGGGTAGGAAGAACGGGAAGCACTGGAAGAACAGGAAGGCCACTTTCCTGAAGAGGTTTAAGAAAAATTCAAGATCACAGACTGAAGAAAGGAACTCTTGTGAAGGATCAAGGTTAAGAACTGTGCTTTAGGCAATTAAAGGAAGAGAAAGGAAAAGATAAATTTCCCTTTCATGTCAGGTTGTAGGTGACCCTGGAACCGGGGGACAAGGACAGAACCAGGAACCCCAGAACCAGCCAAGAGGAAGGGTCTGGCAGGTTAGTTTTTTCCTTTTGGGATTACAAAGGGCCCAATTCCTGGGGGCCAGTTTAGGCAGGGAGGCTTGGGCAGGCGCAGGAGTGGGTCTGGCTGGCAACCAGCTCGCTGGAGGTCAGGGTTAGAGCTGAACCCACACAACTGAGGTCCTTGGATATCCAGTTAGAGGCACGAGGAACGCCTTCTCCTCCCTGCATTGTGTCCTCAGTAGCGAGGCTCAAGGCCTGGGCTCAGCGGAGTGGGCAGCACCCCCTTCCCGGTGCCTGCAGTCCCTCCGTGCATAGTCCCTGACTCGGCTGGACCTGCCTGTGCTCCTAAGAACTCTCGCCATCTCTCTTGACTCTGATGTGAGCTCATACTCATTTTTTGTTCTCATTCTGCCTCTTCTTGGCTTTTATTACCCACCTATGACTCCTGAACTCTGCCCTTGGCCAGGAACGATTTCTAGGTTTTCATAATTGCTTCTCACATGTCAGTACCTTGAAATGGCATTTATGATAAAGACACGTTTCATCCCTTCTAGGCAGTGTGCGTAGTCCAGAAGGAGTGTCACAAATTCCAAACCATCTGTGACTTCTTACAAAGAAGGGGTCCCTGTGGGGGTTCAGGTATGTGAATGGGGATGGGTAGTGGAGGGGTGGGCTGGGGTCATGGGCTTTGTGACAGGTCCGCATGTGTCAGGATTGTGAAAAGCTAGGGAAATTCCTTGACAAGTGGAATAAGGGAAACTGAGACAAAATAATTAAACAAGGTCGAACAATTTGAGCAACATACAGAGAGCTAATGAAGCACAAGGTTTTCTCTTCCCTAAGCAAGTACATGTAGGGGCAAGTGGTTTACATATTTCAGACCATTCTGGCACAGACTGGCCTCGGTCGCGATCCCTCTTTAATAATGTTCTTTAAAAATAAAACTAACCAGAAAATGAATGCTGATCCCTCTATACACACATTTTGATGAATCAGCATAATGAAGGATACACACGAAAAACTAGAGAATGCCACGTTTTGCCGTGTATAGCGCCCTCTGTGTATAATGCGCACTCACATTTTTGGCCCAAATGAAAAAAGTCTTTCGTTTTAATTTTTAAATTCAATTATTTATTTATGTTTAGAAACAAAACCAATTATTGTATTCCAGATTATTATTTTGCATATGGATATTGTTATTACCTTCTAGAGTTACACTTTTAACACATAAGCATACATAAAAGAATTAAAAACATTTATATAGATACAGAATTAGTACTACCCATGTATAATGTGCATCCTTATTTTTCACTAAAAATTTTGGGCAAAAATGCACATTATACATGGCAAAATATGGTATTCTGTTAAGACTATCCCCTGAGACCTTCCCTAGGATTCCAGCCTGCCAAAGAAAGATAAAAAGCCTCAAGACAAAGAATCCATGGCATGCTCTTGCTAGAGGATGCCCACCCCTTGTATCTCTGCTCTTTTTATCCTAAACTCTAAGGGTTCCATGAGATTTGCCACCAGCGGAGCACCAGGCAGTGGCAGCTTGTCCTGGGCTTACCCCCTGAACCTGTCTCCATGGCCCCCTTTTTCTTTGATTTTTTTCTCCTGTTGCTTCTTTTACTTTAAGTTCTTATCTGTTTCACTGTCCCTAGCTTTAATAAACATACTCTCAAAATCACCTGGACTCCTGTTGCGAAATCTTTCCTACACAAAGTCAAGAACCCAGACACTACTGGTGGTCCCAAGGCAGACCCGCCCCGGGCCAGTCCCCATTTGGTAACATGTACACATGTCACATCCAGAGCTGCTTACTTTCCAGGGCAGTGACTGCTCCCCAATTACTTCCTTGCAGGCAGATGGGCCATGGGACTGGCAAGAGGTATGGGCAGAATCGATAGAACCATCCCATGCCAGTGTCTCGTCCTCTCTTCCCTGGCTGTGGCCACCTTGCTGGATGTGTTCTGGAGGGTACATGTAGGTACAAGATGGGGAAGCACCACCGACCCACACTGGACCCCATGAACAGGAAAACCTTTAAGACCTTCGGCCACACTGGTAATTCTGGGTTTTCTTGTGCGGCATCAAGCAGCATTTAGCTCTAACTAAGCTCTTTTTCAAGGCCTTTTTCAGAGCAATCTACACAGGGGAAGTGCATTTTCCCAGGGATAGACCAGCACACTTTCAGGTCTGTCCTGCTGCTCAGAATTTGGGATTTGGAAATCTGCATGTGTGACAGTGATGTCCTTGCCTGTGTCCCACAGTGGCATGGGCTTCTCAGTCTACTGAATGGTCAATATCCTGGGGCAGTGCTATGAACTTTATCGAAGCTGAACAGAGGGTCGTTTGTGCCTCCCACAAGCTCTCTGTCCTAGGGTTCCGGCAGACAGTGGCCAGTGTGGCTCAAGCTGATCTTCAGTGGCCACATACCAGCTCTCTGGGACCCTCATTTGATTACAAGTGCCATTTGCCTTTTTCATAAATGCAATGTTTATACACACATTTCCCAGTGTAATGAAAGCAGGTCAGGATGGAGCCTAAGGCAGTTTCTTCAATGTAAAAGGGCTGCCTTGGGGACTTGTTTTAAGCGAACATCAGAAAGTCCAGGAAATCCTGGAGCTGGACTTTATCCCCACCCACACTTTTCCTTTCCTGACTTAGAGACCCAGAATTCAGAGTCCTATTTGCCTTAAAGGGGATTTTAGATTAGATGCAGCCTGCGGGGGTGGGGGGCAGGGGGGAGTCAAACAGCTTTGTATTTGGGGTTGGCTGCTTAACACAGAGGAATGACCAGGGAGAAGCACTTTCTTATTGAAACTGTTTTCTTGTCCAGTAAATCTCCTTGTGGTATGACCTTGAACATGATCTCTTGGTTTTGGTGGGTTTCTCCTGATGACTCCATGGGGTGGCTGCTGCTGTCCTTAGATTGAGTGGCTTCTCCAGAGCTGAGAAACTTGCCCTGTGTTTCCCCCTGTGAAGCTTACAGGCATGGGCGCAGGCACAGTGAAAGGTTTCTGCTGTAAATGCGCCTGCGCTGATTTGGTCACGCACATCTCCTGGGTTCATTTTGCTTGATTTGACTAGCAGTGAAAGAAGTTTGAAGCAGGTGAAGACCAGCTTGTCCCTTGACTTTTTGTAGCTTGGTTTTTGTGACAGCACCTCTCAAAACAGCTTCGGCCACACACAAGGCGTTTACCAAAGAGGCATTAATATGCCAGCGGGCCCCAAAGTACCTATCAGCCTCTTCTGTGAGCTTAATGAAGTCCCAGCTCCCTCTCCCTAAGTGCTCAGAATCCAGCCTCGAGGCAAATGCCAAGACTACGGACACAATGCTCTCACCCTGATAGCCAACATCATCCTCCAAGTTCTAGGCCCAAAGGGGCCTAGGCCTGTTATCACATATTTTCCCTCAGAGAAAGAGTCCAGAGATTTCTTATACCCCCTTCCTGCAAGGGTGTGGACAATTTCTTAAATATTTTAGCCCATCCATATACCCTGAACACCTTTAATGTCACCATGGAGATCTCATTTCAAAGGTGACGTCCAGCCATGGAGATGGACAACAGATGACAACAGGAGAGCAAAGCCTGTGCTTCCAGCTCCCTTTGTCACTGTAGGTGACACCAATAGTAAGAGCAACAGCTGGTGTGTGGGGTCCCTGTCCCTTGTACCTTACGCTTATTATCTCATTTAATCCTCACAGTAACTGGCAGAGCTGTCTTATTAGCTACGTCTTTCAGATAAGGAAACTGACATGCCAGGAGTTTCTAAGGTCTATAGCTTGTAAGTGCAGAGATATTGTCCCAGAGCTTGAGCTCGGAACATCTCTGTTGTCCACTGTGCTGGACCCAAAGCAAATGGCAGCCCAGCCAGTGAGAGCTGCATCCAGCATGGCGGACTTCAGGAGCTGACTGAGAGTGTTCGCACTCTGGTGGCAGCTGGTCCCAATGATAACAGGCGGGTGTAGAATATCTTAACATAGGAGACTTAGTTACCTAGGTACCTGGAGTGGATCTGTCTAGGTGGGAAGGTGAGGGCTGGATTTAGGTCATCTCACGGCTTCCCCAAACCATGGTCCAGGCTTGTCCTCACAGTTATTCCCCAGGTTGGTCCCACCCCCAACTGGCCATCCAGGAGCTGTGGCAGGGACCTGAGCTCTGGGAG
Source organism: Micronycteris hirsuta (assembly GCA_004026765.1). Lineage (NCBI taxonomy): Eukaryota > Metazoa > Chordata > Mammalia > Chiroptera > Phyllostomidae > Micronycteris > Micronycteris hirsuta. The sequence continues at coordinate 4,187 of PVJI01020944.1, read as the reverse complement.
CTTCCTTCAGGTCTGCCTGCGTGGGTCTCCTTGGCCGGCTATATCACAGGATGAGGTCTTGGCATGTCTTCCAAGGGCTCTCTTCTTTTTGGGTCACTCTTAGAGATCCTGAGAAAGTCTTCATTTTTTATGAGCTTCACCTCTCTTCTCTGGGTAATAACTGTTTGTACCAATGTATTTGATGAACTTCTGTTCACTGAAAATTTTCACTTAGCTCATCATTTATGAGTCTAGTACCAGCACATATGGCGTGATCCCATTGGTTGGGCAGTGGAACATGGTGGCTGAGTGCCCAGGCCCATAGTCCAACTCTCTCTTGGCCACTTCCTGGCTGTGTGGCTGTTGAGCAAGTTATTTGACTTCTCTGTGCTTCCATTTCTTTATTTTAGGATATTGTTGTACTTGCCTCACAGGGTTGTTGGAGTATTAAATCAGTTCACATATGTATTTGCTCCCCAGCCAACTCAACTGAATGAATCGATGGTGAGCTCTTCTGTTCTGGAGTTCTTTTTGCTGACCACAAGATTTGCTAGTTTTACTCCACAGGCTAACACAGGGACTCTTCCATAAGTTGTGGAGGATTTTGGGAAGGTGAGTGGATGGGAAGAACCCGTTGAAAGTGGCCTGAAGCTATGCCTCAACAGGAAACCCCAAATGTAGCCATGAATTTTCAAGCCATTGGCAATTGGCTTAGTTCTTACCATCTTTATCTGAGTTTTACTTTCTGCTAAGTACTGTTCATCAATTTTTGAATATCTAAGTTATTAGAGGTCATTCATTCAAGGCCCAGTGCTGAAAGTAAAAGGGAAATCAAGAAGAACCCTGGGGCTTTGAAGGTTGTTCTTAACTCATGTCCACTTTCCACCTTTAAAAGCACCGACTTGACTTTTACAAGAGCCTGTAGAATAATCATTGCTTTAAATATTTTATATTGCATTTGGATGTACATTTTTCAAAGATCATTTCTGTGACATTTTCTGGGGGTATATTTCTTGGGGAATAAAATTAATACATTTGGTTGATCCTCATACCAATTTATTGAGAGCTATAAATAAGATAAAGATGCATCCCGTCATTTGTAGTAGAAAATATAAGAATCAGAGGAACACCTTTGGAGGACAGGAAAGAGGATCAATAATACTCTTCAGATGATGCTGAGGCTGGCTGATGCTCTAATCTGTTATCTGATCCTGAGGTGAATTACTCTTCAGAATGGAAAACAGACATCCAGTGGCCAAAGCGCAGGCCAGAAACACAGTGCCCCAGGCCACACACTTCATTAAGGGCTGCTGACTGACAGAATCCAAATTTTCTACTTTTCCAGTCTATACATGTCCCACAACCTCCCCAACTGTTCATGTAGATTATCGGGCAGCCAGATCACTCTGAGTGCTTCCCGGAGGCTGAGAACGGCCCTTAGGAGGTAAGAAGTTCAGTCACTCTAACTGGAGTCTGTGCTATGCACCAACGCTACCAGAAGCAACAGCAGAGAAACTGACTTGTTGCAGTCCCCCAGCAAGAAATCTATTCATGCAGTGAATCTGCAGAATATTGTCATGCTGCTGGGGGAGGGGGGCTGATGGAAATGGCTTTCCTTGGGGAGAGGCTAGGGAGGGATGGAATATAGTAGAATCATAGAACAAAGCGTGAGACTTTAGGGCAAGTGAAGGCAGACAAGCTGGAAGTTCAGAGAAGAGGTTGGACAGGAAAGGCTGCTGGGAGGCAAAGGGGCCACAGCAGGGGCCCAAAGGAAGCCAGGATGTAACCAGGGTGTGGAGGAGGGCACGGTATCCATGGCAACAGGAGAGGCGGTAAGAGAAGGAAAGGCACTCAGGGAGACAATAACTGGATGAGTGGCCCTGTCTGACCCTGGGAGGTGCCCCTGGGACAGGGAGGGAAGAGGTTAGACAGGGCCGGACTCAGGCCGCAGCCCGGGATCCCCAGGCAGCCAGGCTGGAAGGCAGCAGGAAGCAGTAGGTGATTTTTAAAATAAATCAAGTCAGATATGAAATTCCTCAGAGGAACCCAATCTTCTAAAGAACTCTTTTGTAAATTCTTTTCAATATGAAGAGAATCCTTTACCATGTAAATGCGGTGCAGACAATAACTTTCAAATTTAATTACCTTATAAGTTTAGATTTTGTGTGTCACTTGTTTCCCTGAATTAGGTGAAGCACAACTCCACTGCTTCTCTTCCGTCACCACAATGATGCCATCCTGGAAGAGAAGCCAGGTGTGGAGGGAAAAGGGGAAAATAAGTGTCTTAGTGGAAGGAAGAGCAGTGCTGCCAAGTACTTATTTTGAGTTTTGTCTCAGAACTGAAAACAAACCTTTTATTTCTTCTTTGCATTTTTATATCCATCTACATAGGGTCCAAGTCACCTCAGAAATCTGGGACATTTTCTACTCGGAGCCGTGAATAGAAAGGAGGATGTAGTGGCGATGGCTTAGGAGCCTGAGACTCATGGGGTGGCTGCTGGGTGGCCCGTGGGTGCCTTGCCAGCGACCATCCTTTCTCTTTCTCGCCCAAGAGATTCCCTATTTTCAAATCAGAGCTCAGAGTCTGCCTTGGAACCCTTCTCAACATCGAGCCCTTGGACAGTCACTCCCAACTGAATTTGCTCTCAGGTGGGACCAAGTGCTCTCCTGACTTGAGTGGAAGAGTGGTTCTCACACTTTAGGGGCCCAGAAGCACCTGGAGGCCTTATTCCACGACAGAAGCTGGGCCCCATCCCCTCTGATTTGATAGGTGGGGGCTGAGAATTTGCTGGTGATACCGCTGGGTGCGGACCACCCTTTGAGAACCACCATCTTGGATTTTAGAACAATCATCAATAGATGGCAGCTTACTTCTCCAGTTTAATGAACATCCAATGGGTGAAGAGAGCCACTGGTTAGAATTTTCTTACACTTCTCTTTTCACTTTCTTGTTCTCTTCCTTTTGATTTCTTAATGAGAATGTTTTGCAAATTTATGACATTAAGTCAAGAAAATATAGTCCAGGATCACTTGTTTTTTGGACATTCCAGTGACTACATAGAACTTTAGCTGAACTATAAGTTAATGTTTTAGAATATGAAATGAGTGATTTTAGAATATAAGAAGAGCTGGTAGGTTGCCAGAGTAGGCCAAAGAAGAATGTGCTGGAAATTCATGGAAAGTCCCAGTTTCACTCCAGGTCAAGAGTTTGTGCTTCTGGTGACGTGGCTGGCTACTGGGAGTTGAGGTAATGTTTGCAGGAATGACAGAGGGTGACTGTATCTGTTCCTGGAGCTGCTGTGACAAAGTGCCACAAACTGGGTGGCTTAAACAACAGAAATTTATTGTCTCACAGTTCTGGAGGCCAGAAGTTCGAGGTCAGAGTGTGAGCAGAGCAGGCGCCTTCCAAGGCTGTGAGAGAGAATCTGTCCCAGGCCTCCCCTGGTTTCTGGGGGTCCCTCGGCTAGTAGAAGCATCCTCTGCCTTCATTTTTTTATTTCAAAAATTTTAACTCTGTCCTTTTTGCAGCTTTACTGACATATGATTGGCTAATAAAATTGTGAAATATTTAAAGTGTACAATGTATTGATTTGATATACACTATGAAAGAATCCCCCATTGAGTTAATTAACACATGTCATCTCACATATTTACTACCCCTCCCTTTTTTTTGGTGAGAACATTTAAGTTCTTAGCAAATTTCAATGATACAAACAGTATACCAACTACAGTCACTCTGTTATATATTAGATCCTCAGACTTTATTCACTTATAACTGAAAGTTCGTAGCTTTTATCCAGCCTGTCCCTGTTGCCTCCGTACCTCAGCCCTGGCAACTGCTTTTTACACTGTTTCTGAATTTGACTTTTTAAAAATATGGGCAAACAAGTGATTCCATGCAGAATTTGTTTTTCTCTGCTGCATTCAAATTCACATGTGTTTTCTCTGTGAGCATGTCTGTGTGTCCATTTCCCTACGTGATGAGCACACAAGTCATATTGGATTAGGGCCTACCCTGGTGACGTCATCTTGACTAGTTACTGTGACCCAAATAAGGTCACATTGTGAGGCACGGGGACCTCAACATTGAATTTTTGAGGAAGACAATTCAACCCCTAATAGAGACCCTGAGCTTAGTGACTGCAGGCCTGCAGGACACCCGCCCACTACGAGGAGCCTGCAGGGGCCTCGGGAGAGTGCTCAGGGGC
>PVJI01020943.1:0-28033 GCA_004026765.1 Micronycteris hirsuta | reverse complement strand
TGGCCCTCACTGGGGACCTGGCCCGCAACCCAGGCATGTGCCCTGACTGGGAATCGAACCGGGACCCTTTGGTTCCCAGCCCGCGCTCAATCCACTGAGCTACACCAGCCAGGGCTAAATGGTTGTTTTTTAAACCACCCAGTCGATGGTGTTTTTGTTACAGCAGCCTGAACAGATGAAGACAGTTACCGCTGGGGAAAACGGGGTGACGGATGTATGGACTCTCTCAATACTATTTCTCACAACTGCCTGTGAATCTGAAAACTAGCTCAAGAAGTTTTTAAAAACCCACTATTGTGGACATCTTTTGTATATACATGTGTCCATCTCAACTTGTAGTTATTTCCTTTGGTTAGATTCCAAAGAGAGATATTACTCCTAAGAAAATTCAGTAAGAAATAAGAGCTCGCGATCTTGGCACACTGGAGTGAGTATACTAGCACACTGGAGAGTATCTTGTGGGCACATAAAACTGTGTGCCCAAGACTTGTGGGCACAGAAAACTGACGTGTATGTCAGCAGAGGAAGAGGGGTTAGCCATTCTCACAGACTGTCCTATGAATCCAGGATTCCAGAATGCCAGCTTACTGACTTACAATGAAAAGCGTATGTGGAGGAGACCAGACCACCCCCGACCTGCGCCGTCCATCAGCCGGAGCTTTCTCTCCACGCAGGCCCTCGCTGGCAGAGGCCACGTCCTGATCAGAAGGTAGGTGATATGGATGCAGCCAGAGCCAGGGAAAGTCAGTGACACGGTCCAAGTGTTCACCATTTTGGGCTAATGCCTGCTGTCCATCTCTCTACAGAAGCTAAACAAACCATTGCCACCAGGGACACACAAATAGGTTCTTGGGCCACAGCACCCTTCCCTTATCAGGGCTTGAGTGGGGATGGCCTATATTTGCCTCTAACTCTTGCAAGGTCTACTAACCCCTGTTCCAGTCAACACATTGTTTCTTTAGGTATGTGAGTGTATTCTAGTGAGTGATAGTCAAACCCTGTTGGCCTGGAGCCCATCTGTCTCATCAGAGCACTTGCTCCTGACCCCCGATTCATGGACCTCTGGAAGGCTCATAAGAAGAGCCCCCTTGCGAATATAGTCAATAATATTCTAATGACTATGGATGGTGTCAGATGGGTGCCAAGGTTATTGGGACGATTACTAAGTAAGTTATATAATGTCTAATCACTGGGGTGTGTACCTGAAACTAATACAATAATGTATGTCAACTGTAATAGAAAAATATAAAAGCCCTGGCTGGTGTGGCTCAGTGGAGTGAGCACCAGCCTGTGAAGGTCACCGGTTTGATTCCAGATCAGGGCACGTGCCTGGATTGCAGGCCCTGTCCCCAGTTGGGTGCATGTGAAAGGCAACCAATCAATGTTTCTCTCCCTCTTTTCCTCCCTTCCTCTGTCTCTAAAAGTGAATAAGTAAAATTTTTTAAATTAAAAAAAAAAGAAGTACTCCCCTGAAATTGTGTGTATGACCAAAAAATCCATTTTTTTGGAGAGAGAGTTTGTGATGTTTGCCAGATTCTCAGAAAAGGACATCAATTTAATAGTGAACATCGTGCGACCGCCTGTTCCAGACCTCATACTGAAAGTTTTACGTAAGTTATCTCATTAAATCCCCACTGAGGGCTAGAAATGTGCCCCCTTTAACGTTTGGGCAAGTTGAAAAACTACTGCTTTAAAGTGACTTGGAGAGTCTTGTCTGTGGTACAGTCGGTGTCTGCGCTGCCGAGAAGCGTCGTCGCCCCGCCCCCTTTCATCCTCCTAAATGAAGGAAAAAGTTTCTGGCAACAGGCGCACGCCCGACACAGCACGAAGCTGTGGAAAGGCTTTGTTGATTCTTCCCGGAGACTGAGCTCCACTGTCTGGCCCCGCATCTCCAGTTACCTGTTTTATTTTGTTATTTACAGATCACTGTGTGCACTTAAATTAACTCGTGAACTAGCACTTCGTATCAGCATCTCACCCACTTTGACAGCCTGGATGCCATCTTCTGTAAATGACCTTTCTTCCAAAAAGCAGGCCAGCTGTCTGTTTATCCTGCCTTTTACTCCATCGGAGCCTGGAAGCTTCAGGTTTTCTAAAGGATCGTTGGGTTGAATTTTATCAAAAACGCTATGCTTCTCTGCCTGCTTTCCAATAGAAAATCAGGCAAAAGGTGATTCACTGAACACTCATTCATTTTGCAGACACCGTTCTAGGCGTTAAGGATACGGCTAAAAAGTGTTGCCCTGCAGGAGCCCAGGTTTTAGGGAAAGAAAACAGACAAACAAATAGGCAAGTAAAGATATAGATGCTTTAAGGTGCCTAGACGATAAGTAAGTAGGGTTGGGGCACACAGAGTGCGGGATGCGGCATTGCACGGTTGTTCACTTCGGGTGATCGGGGAAGGCCTCACTCAGAGTGACAATGGAGCGGAGACCTCTGTGGCCTGGTGCAGAAAACGGGTTTCAGGGTCAGGCAGACCTAAGTTCAAATTTTGACTCTGTTGTTTTAATTGTGTGGCCTTGGGCTAAACTCCTATTCTGAGCTTTAGTTTCTCCATTTACAGCAAATAGATCAAAGTACCTGCTTTACAAGGATGGAAACTGTTGTCATAGTGTTTGTTATATAATCTTGAGAGTCCATCCAATCCAGCATTCCCTTGTTTCTGGAGGGTCATGCTCAGATCCAGAGGCCCAAGGGGAGGTGCTGGAGCCTCCTCCCCTTCCTGAGTCCAGCAGCCAGGTGAGGCCAAAGCCTCCTCTAGCGATGATTTAGATGGAAGTCACCCTATAGCAATATGAACGCTTCTCTCTGAAAACAGACAGATTTCATTTTTAAGAAAGACTCCTCATTATTTCCCTCTTCTCTCTGCCTGATAGAGATGTGGTCTTCAATCCAGTTCACTGATTGCAAAAGCCTGGATTGATTCAACACATTTGATCTATTTTCATCTCTCCACCACTTGCTTAAAATAAGGAGCTCATTGCTATTCCGCCCACGGCAGCGTCTAAATCGTAACTGGGCTGAGAGCTGAATACATTTTTCTCTCTTCTGCTAAATATCATTTTTATCTTTGCTGAACCCACAGGCCCTCAGACAGCAGGGTCTGCTTCGGCAGTCCACGCATGGGACTAAAGGAACAGAAAGATGTGGAGGGATACCTCCCTCGCTCGGAGCGAGCGCCCTATCCCGTGACCTGTTTGTTCTCCACTGAAAATTTTCCTACACCAGAGGTCACCGAAGCCCCTGTCCAAGCTGTCACCAGTTCCTCCTTCTGTTGTCACCATCCTTCTGTCTTTGGTGGGGGAAGGGGAGCCTTCTGAGCCTTTGAGTGTCCAGTTTCTCCTGCAAAAGGTTGAAGCTAAGCATTCTCTGGGCTGAAGTTTCCCCTTTTCTGACCTGTTTCTTAAAAGAGGTAGAAAATCAGCAATAGGAGGAACTCCACAAAGCAGTTTCCTAAACATGAATTAAAAGAGACTTTCCACTCCTAAAAGGAATGATGTCATGCTCTAAATTCAGCCTGAAACTCATGCTTCTTCATCTCTAATCCTTTCCCATCCAAGCCTTAACTCCTCCCACGTACATCCTCTCCTTCTCCTTCCCTGGAGAAGGGTCGACATTATTATCACCATTTTACAGACAATCAAATCAACCCCACTGGGGAGGGAGTCAGTGGCCTGTTCCCCTGAGGACAGACTGGAGCCTGAGGTGTTTCTCAACGGTCTCATTATTTTATTCGTTATGAATTTTCCCTTTTCAGTTAGCCCCTGTGCACTTGTGATAAGAAATCCTTGCCACCCACCATTGCAGACCTCATGTATGAGGCAAGGTGCTAGGAAAAAGAATAAGCACCCCATTCTGCTGTTGGGAAAACTGAGAGTAACTGGGAAAACAAAGGGTAAGGGCCTCTCAGCCGGAGACATTCAGAAATGGCTCTGTGGCCCTGGCTGGTCTGGCTCAGTGGATTGAGCACTGGCTTGCGAACCAAGGGGTCACTGGTTCAATTCCCAGGCAGGCCACATCCCTGGATTGTGGGCCAGGTCCCCATTAGGGGGTGAGTAAGAGGCAACCACCCACAGATGTTTCTGTCCCTCTCTTTCTCCATTCCTTTCCCTTTGTCTAAAAATAAATAAAATCTTTAAAAAAAAAAAAAGAAAGAAAGAAATGGCTCTATGAAGTGAAGAGTTTCCCAGCAATGGAGCAGGACAGATGTGAGCCAACTGTAAGTATGACAAGAAAACAGGCTCTGAAGCGAGTCAGCCTCTAGCCGATACTGATTCTGCCACGTTACACTGGAGAAGTTACTTGGCTTTTCTGAGCCTCAGTTTCCTCATCTGTGAAATGGGAATAATATTTCGACCTTGTAGAATTATGATTTCATTTCTCCATTTACAGCAGATAGATAAAAGTACCTGCTCTAGAATTGTCATAAGGTTTATATGAGATGTCACAGTAAGATGTGCCTGGCACACTGGGCAATGGACAGTAGCTCTCCTCTGACAATGTCATCTCTCCTGTGACCTTGAGCAGGTCACTGTACGTCCCAGTGTCTTGAGGTCCTTGTCTACTATCAGGAATATGACATATTCCTTTCCCTGCTTGTATCTTGGGTACGATGGGAATCAAAAAATGATGTCAGAAACCATTTGAGAATATTAAAAGCATGATTCTGGATGCCTTCACACAGAAATGAGGGCTGGCTGGTAGCCCGCGGACTGTTTCATTCTTTCATTCATTCACTCAATGCTAGAAAATGTTTATTGAGTACTTCCTCTGTGCCAGATACTGTGTTAAATAACGGGGACCCAAGGAAATCCTCATGTTTTGAGGAATTCAAAGAGGAGCAACAGATCTAAACAATTATGTCACGTAGATGGGAGGTCTTTTAAAGAGATGTACAAAATTGGGGAGACCTTTCATTGAGGTGTCCAGAGGTGCTATGGAATGTGGAAAGGGGTGCAGTGAGGAGCAAGAGGGGCCAGAGAAAGCCCACAAAAGGAGGATGATGAGGAGGAGGAGGATGGGGATGTGGGGAGGAGTGGGGATGGGAAGAACCGAGGGAAGAGCTTGCACAAGGCTCAAGTCTGTGAGTAGTTTAGCGTCGCTAGGGCACTGGCTGTTTGAGGCAAGTGGTGGCTGTTTCTTACTGTCAAAGGGAGTCTGGTGGTCACCCTGGATTTCTCCCTGAGGCATGTTTAGCCATGTACGTCTGTGTGTATTGGTGTGCCTCTCTGGGTGGCAGAAGGAAGCCCATGTAAATGAAATTCAGTGGTGGGGCTTTGTTAGGAGGTTCCATGGGAGGAGAGATTTTTAGGAAACTGTCTCAGCTGCTAGCTGGGCATGCTCTGGGCCCCTAAGCGTCCAAGTCAGTGCAGTGCTAGTCCAGTTACAACCTGAGCTCCAGGGGCTCATCCTTCCCGTGAGTACCTACTGTTGGTTGTTGGTAGTTCTTGAGAGAGAGAGAGGGTCCAGTTATGTTGGTTTGCTGCTGAATGGCATAATTCACCCCATTGAGCGGGGTTTTCTGTCACGCCTCCATGGCAGGAGTTGGTGTCCCCTGGGCCCCAAGTACACCAGGCCACCCCATCCCACTACGCCCTCATGCAGAGAGAACTCATCAGGACATCTTCCTTGGAAGGGGCTGTGAGTGGAGCAGGTACTCAGCTTTCCAGAACTCATCTCTTGGATGGCATTTAATCTGCACAGGCTGCGTTATCTATTTTTCTGAGCCCTTTTCCTTTGGGACAATAGCGTCCAAGGTTGCCATTTCAAGATTTTTTTCTTCTTTAATTTATCCTGATCTGAATGCAGTTCTGTGTGAATTTCTCCCTTGGACAGAGAGAGTTGGAGCTGAGAAGGAAGCTTGAGAGGTCACAGTCCCACTCACTTCACAGATGGGGAGACTGAGGCCCAGCGAAGGCAATAGAAGCTGCAAGGCTAGGCCTAGAACCAGGTCTCCTGACTTCAATCAATATGTTGAGGTCCTTCTGTGCTGTTGAGGTGTTCATGAAGCCACCTGCTGAGTACAGGGCAGTGTGCCATATCCTGGGAGGAGGCAGCTGTGTCATTCTGTCCCCTAGCAAGCTACAGCCAGGTATCAGAGCACAAATAAAGATGGCTGATTTAAAACAGCCCCGAGGGAAGCCAGTACAATTAGGTCAATCTGACTACGTCCCAGGGAGATCTGTAAAGCTTGGCACAACCGCCCGACCCTCTGTGACCTTCTGAAAAAAGGGAGCATCAAGATTTTCTTCTTATGTTTTAGTCTTGTTGGAAGGAGACAGGACCCAGAAGGGCTTCTGGACCTAGCCATAAGCCAGCAGACAGCAGTGAGGAGCCTGAGGAAATGGAAAGGGGGTAAGATTGGGGACCTTGTTGCACGTGACCTGTTCTCTAAGCCATCTGTTCTTGCAGATCCCTACAAGCTGCCCAGAGAAACTGGTAAGTGGGCCAGGGGCCTTTGAAACACAGATCACCGGTGATTACAAAGCCATTGGATACGAGACTGTCTTCAGTCTCCAAGTGGATATAGTTTATAAAGGACAAGTGTCCTTCCTATTCAGTAGCTAAGGGGATGCTATCAGAGGCTCCTGGGAATGGTAGTGGACTGGCTTCCAGAAAGACAAGCTAAAAACCCAGCTCCAAGGTAAGCTACAGAGCATGGACCCTGGCAAATTAGTCTTTTGGCCTGGTTGCCATGGAGACAGACAGGCAGCAGCTGTGAGGGAAGAGGGAAAAGCAGCAGCACCATCTAAGATTCTGAGGCAGCCATGATGGGGGAGGGGGCTTGACACCGCCCTTTCTCCCCCAGACACAGAAGCTCCTGTCTAACCCCCCGACGCCCAGACACGGGACCTGGTGAGTTCCACGGGGTCGGTCACAAAAGGAGACGTGGCAACACGGGCTCCTGAAACCCTGGGTTTTCTGCTTCTAGGTCAGTGCCCTCCCGCCGCACACCAGCTGCCTCCTGCTCAGCCTTTGGAGCAAACAGATCTTCCTGCAATGAGTTCCGGGACCCTGGGCGGGTTCCCAAGCTCCCTCCTTAGCGGAGATGTCGTTAGAGGTGAATCTCCGAGTGTTGGCCACCGGAGGCCAATTTGGCCCCGTGTTCTCACCATCTCTCTGGAAAACCTGGCAGAGCCTGTGTGGGGTTGTGACCAGCCATTGTCTGGGAAAGGAACTTGAAGCTGAGCCCAGAGGGAACTCGGCAAATGATGGGGTTTATTGTTCCCTCATTTGATGCTACACTGATATCATTAATTTGTGGCTTCAAGCCCTGGCCTCCCTGGCCTGGAGGAAACAGCCCTCGGCTCTCCCCTCCTATGGGTTATCTCTGGAAAGCGAAGGTGGGGGAGAAGAGGCCTGGGATCCAGGTCGCCTGTGTCAACTTTCCCAGCGGAGCAGCCAGGAGCTGGTGTCTCTGCGTCTCCGTTTCCTCTTCTTTGGTAAGAGGAGAAATGAGGCTGGTATTGTCGGGCTTTGTGCTCCTGGGCGGTGCATGTGAGCAGGGTCTGCGACCTAAGAGAACAGAGCCCTAGTATGGAGGGACAGCAGAGCTGGATAAAAGCAGAGGCTCCTACCCACCAGCCGGGCTTTTAATGTTGTTGTTTTAATTATGATTTAATATAAAGTAAATGGAGAAAATGATGCAATCCATTATCCCTGTTGGAAACTACTGATAATTTTGTTGTGCCTTTTCAGATCTTTCTCTAGGCTTATACTTCTCCCCTCTATATTATTATCATCATCATCATTATTATTATCACTATTATTTTAATTACACAAATGATATGGGAACACATTTTTATAAAAGATAGGAACACCACAGATAAATGTAGAGTTAAAAGCAAAAGTCTTCTTTTAGTCTATTCCCTTCACCAGAGACAGCTATTATTAACAGTGTAATGTCCTCCATACATGTATGTACAAATACAAATATCGAGTTTCAGCTTTTCTTTCTTTAGCATGGATGCAACCATAGCAGCTGCATTGTTCTGCAAATTGCTTTCCCCACTACAACAACGTCACCCTGTACATTTTTCCGTGTTGACAAACCTCTCCCGTTCTCCATAACTGTTGCTCAGTATTCTACATTTCTGGGTGTTCTGTACTTAAATTGAAGGGGTTCCCTCTCACAGACCCTTGAGTTATTTACAATCTTTTGTTATTAATAATGCTCTGAGCACATCTGTTTATACAGGGTGCTATTTCTAGAAGTAGAATTGCTGGGTTGATATGCCTGTAGATCTTTAATTTTTCTAAATAGCATGAGGATTTATTTTTAAGTTTTATCTTTTAAAAAATATCCAAGACATGGGTGCCCCTTGCAAAAAAAGAAAAGAAAGTAGAAAGTGTAGGAGCAATAGAGGGGGAACAAAACCACTCACAAGCCCACACCCAGGGCCATGACTGTTTCCCTTCGGCACGCTTCCTTCTGATTATTCCTGTTCCTGCCGCTGTCACCGGCTCAGGTCGTCCCGCAGGTCATTTTCTACCTGGCACCTTCTTCCATACTCAATGTTATAAGCGTTTTCCTATGTTACTGAGGTTTTCTGGTAAACATCCTTTTTATGATTTCATGATAGGCACAATACGTATATTTTTTCTTAGCTATTCCCCTGTTGGGAATGGTCCCTGTTGCCTACATTTTTTTTACTCTAGCACCTCAGTGCATATCTTTTTGTGCAAATATTTGTAATTTCCTTAAGCTCGATTCCCATAAAGGAGAATTCCTGGGTCTAGAGGTAGGATTTGAGTGAATCTGTTTTTTCAAGTTGAATTTCGAATTGCTAATATGTATACATGGTACAAAATTCCAAAGGTTATAAAATGAAAAAAAAAAACCCTCTTTCTCCGACTTGGTCCCCTTAGTGTGATTTTCTTCCTTAAAGGCAACACTAATTGAGGAGGCAGCAAAGTGTATGGTTAAGGGTAACTCTATTACCTGGTTTCTTGTATATTTTCTTAGGAAAAATAAAATTTAAAAATATATGTGTATATATACATACATAAATGTACATTCCTTTTTTCATACAGAAATAGTAGCGTATCAGGTATACTTTTGCACTTTTCCCTTATCACTTAATATTTTTGATAATTGTTCTATATAGAGAGAACTGTTTCATTTTCTAGAAATATCTAATAGAATTTCTTTAAATGGATGGACCATAATTAATCAATTCTGTTGATACATTTTGACATAGTTTCTTATCTTTTGCTCTTTGAGCAGTGCAGTGATGAGTGTCCTTGCGTATAAACCATTTTGTCCACGTCCTAGGGCATCCATCCGTCTACAGAATAGATTCCTTCAGGAGAACTTGCCGGGTGCCAGGGAACGTGTATTTTATGTGCCAATCGCTATTGCTATGTCCTTAGAGGCTGACCATTTCCTATTAAAGGGGATGGATTTGACTAAAAAATAGTATGGTGATGTTTGTTCTCGGTTGTCTTTCTTTTTTTTCCCAAAAGAATCTGTGAAAGATTAGCAAAAGTGAGCAAATAGTTAATTTTTTAAAAGCCTTTTTAATAAAAAATAAATAAAAACACAGAATCTGGGAGAATTTCCAAACCCACTTTTGCCATTATATATGTGTGATCTTGGGGACTTGCTTACCTTCACTGAACCTCACTATTTTAGAGTTGCTGTGAGAGGAAATGAGATAATAGACTAGTACAGTGCTTGGCATACACCAAGGGCCCAAAAGGTGGTAACTAAGAAAAAAAGTTTTAAAAAAATGCTAGCCCTCCAAGTAATCCCAACAGTGAGAGAGGAAGGGAGACAGCCTTCCAGGCTCTGAAAAGTAGGCTGGGCAGTGCCAGCTTTGTTCTTTCCCCAAATTCTCCCACCGGTCTTTCCTGCCTTGAAGAAGAGAAAGGAAATCTGGCCACCAGCTCCTGCGGGAGAAACATCCCACACCAGGACCGGCGGGTTAAGAGGGGTCAGGGTCAGGGGCCTCACCCTCATTCCCCTTATGCACCTCGGAGGAGCTCAAGCAGAGCTTATTCTTCACCCTCCGTGGAGGTCCCTGCTGTGCAGCTGATCGAAGACTGGGAAGACCTGAGCACCGACCCAGCCTTCCATTTCTCAGGCAAAGTTAACAGCAGACGCTTGTCCAGCGTTTCAGAGCTGCGGGGGCCGCGGCTGGGTGTCCGGCCGGGTGTGCCTGGCTGGGGAGGGTCTTGGGAAATCTTAGCGCTGTTCTCCCGCTGCAGGGCCCGGCCAGAGGCAGCCCCCGCCTCCCACCCCCGAGGTGCTGCAAGTGGCCGGAGGGGTCCCTGCCTCGCGCTGGGTACCGGAGCTGCAGTCGGCTTGGCCCGGCTTCAGGGTGGCGTCCGTGGGCTCCACACCAACACAAGTCCAGCGAGGTGTGGCCTCCCCGCCTTTTCTCCCAGAACAGAAATGTCTGCTGAAAAATCAGCGGCTGGGGTCGGGCGCCATTTGTGTTCCCACCCTTGTCTCCGCGAAGGAAGAGCCAATCAGATCCTTGTGTGTAGCTGTGAAAGCAGCAGGTAGAAACTGCCTCGGGTGGGAGAGCAGATCTGTGTAGCACAGCAGAGCCATTTTCTGGGAGGATTTAGGGTCGTTTTCACTCACAGTATAATCACCATGTTGGAGAATTTCAGCCACTCCTTACCCTCCGCCGCCCTCCCCCAGCCACCCCCCACACACGATGGAGGGGTGGGGGAGTGGGGGAGTCTTTCATTGATTTTTCCAGGGAGAGCTGACAGGGACAATATGGTGCAAAGATGGTGCTGTGAGGAACCAGTGGACCTGGGGTTTAGACTTGACCCTGAACCTGCTCTGTGATTGCAAAGCAGTACAGCCCCAGGCCTCAGTCTTCTCATATATAAAAATGCAAGAAGGAATAAAATCAGACCATGTGTGGGGAAAAGGAGTGTCTCCATTCCCCTTATCTAGTAAAGCTGAAAATACCCACACCCTGTGCCCTGACGGTTCTCTCCTGTCTATCCTAGAGAGATACTTGCACACGCATTCAAGGAGGCTGCCCATTGCCAGACCATATCTAAGAACAAACCTTTGAGAACAGCTCAATGGCCACCAATAGGGAAAGTATAAATAAACTAGTGTTTATATTCATAATGGGTCACAATACCACAGTTAAGGAGTAAATTAGATCTATGGATGCAGGGACATGGATAGAGCTCAAAAATTTATTAAGTAAAAATAGAAAGTTGCAAAATAACGCATACAACATAATATGATATTTGCAATATATAAAACAGAAGTCTGGGTTTTCCATGGCATATACTCCTAACTCATAAAAAGTGGCTTTCTCTGAGGAGAGGAGGAGGGAGTTGGGATAGACAGTGAAAGGAAACTTAACTTTCTTTGTATGATTTTATTTTTTTATTTTAAAAAATGACAGTCCATTCATATGTCACTTAGGGAAATTTAAACTGTATATTCATAAGAAACAAATATTTCAAAATGTAAACAATGGTTAATTCCGGGTGATGGGGAATATGAGTAATTGTTTTCTTCTTTATACTCTTTGGGTTTGTTTTAGTTTTTAAAAATTCAGGGAAGGGGCTCAAGGGTGACCGTGTGGCCCATCAAATCCCTCACCTCGAAGAGCCTGTGCTCTCGCGATTCTGGGCTGACATCCCTAAAGTTCTTGCCGCACCCTCAAGGGCCTTGGTGCTCCTGCCCCAACCCGTTCCCAACCTTGACCCCGGTCTTACCAGCTGAAGCCTCAGGGCTCCAGCTAGGCCAGACCACCTGCGGTTCTCCGCTGCCCAAGGCCTGCGCTCTCTCCTGGGCATTTAGTTGCCCTCTTTCCTCTTCCTGGAAACTTCTTCCCTTCCCTCTTCTGCAGACTTCCTTCAGGTCTCATCAGCGCAGCAGTCCCTCTGGCAGGAGGCCGTCCTTGCTCTTCCTCCTTGCCTAGGTTAGCTCCCTCAGCATCCCAAGCCAGTTGTCTATTTACTGGGAGCTCTTTCTCATTCGTGTGCTCCCAGAACCTAGTGCAGGGCCTGACACGTCAGAGTTCCTCAGTAACTCTCTGCTAAATAAATGGACAATCAGCATCAACAGCAGCGAATTCTTCTCTGGGCTAAGTTTCCTGGTGTTCATTCCAGAGCTTCTGAAACTCTGGGGGTTCCGCTTTCTTAAAGGAAGAGGCAGAACCAGGACTTGAACTCAGAAACTGGTTCCAGAACCCCACACTCTTTTATTTAATGAAAATCCAAAACATTTTATTCAACCAAAAGTATCAATATATTAGCAATGATAATGACATATAATGCCACTTAATCATATGCTAATTATTCCACTATCTGCACTATTTTTTGCCTCTTTAGCAATGAATATCACCATGTTTTCAGCATTGACTTGACATTACTCAAATACTTGAAAATAAACCTACAGTTGATCCTTGAACAAAACAGGTGTGTAGAGCCGTGCTCTGCTTAACCAGTGTGCTCTGAGCCCCCAGGTCACTCAGTTTGCTCATGAACCAAATATGTATGCAATGAGAGCCTACTGTGTGTCAAAACTGTTCTATAGTAATAAAAAAAAATGGGCACAGCCCCTATTCTCATGGGTCTTACATTCAATTTGGAGGGAGGGAGGGGAGAGAGTAAGTAAATATATAATTTGCCTGCTTGTCATAGGAGGGATGAAACATACAGGACAGTGGGAAGAACAGGTTGGAAGGTGGGGGAAGATGAGGAGTTCATTTTTAGAAACATTTAGTGTGAAATGTCTATGTGACAAGCAAGTAGAGATAAAGAGTAGGAGTTAGATAAATGTCTGGAGTTCAAGCCCAGGCTTGATATACGTGTTTGGCGGCATATATGGCATTTACAACCAAGGACGGGCTGAAATCCCTAGGGGCGTGATTGCGCGTACAGAAAAGGTCCAAGTACTGAGTTCTGCTGTACTCAGAGGTGAAGGAACTGAAGAGAGAGTAGCAAAGGAGAATGGCACCGAACAGCCAGTAAGGTAGGAGGAAAACCCAAGAGTTTAGTGCCCTGGAAAGCCGGGGAATAAAATGATTCAAGGTCAGCTGTGGCAAGGATGATGAGCGAATGTGGAATTGGCCATTGGATGAGGTAACATAGATGTCACTGGTGATCCTGGCAAGAGTGGTGTCTGCAGTTTGGTGGAACCCAAGTCTTCATGAGGAGGTTTAAAGAGCAAAGCAGAGAGGGACTGGGCAACAAACACAGCCCTTCAGACAGTGTGGTTCTGACGGGGGGCAGGGGGGTGCCTGGAGGACTCGGGATGGGGAGGGTTTCAAGGTGGAATGAGTTGCAGCATGAATGTATGCTGGTGGGGAAAGGTGGTCAGGCATGAGAAACTGATCAGGAGAGGGACCTGAGACAAGCGTGGGATCCCAGGCCCGCCTGTTCGTTCTCCTACCCTCTCTTTCTGTCTGTTTCCCTGTGTGTTCTCCTGCTCTCTCCTCGTCCCGCTGTCTCTTCTCGTAACGAGCCCCTGCAGCCGACCTTATCTACCTGAGCACACAGAGTAGGAACTCCCTGATCCAGGGAGGGTTTGCCAGATGGTCTTGACCTTTTTTTCATACAAAATCAGTGCTCTGTCAGGCCACCAAAAGGGGATCTTTTCTGTCCCAAATGAGAAAGCATCGATCACCGTAGGCCCCAGCAGCATCTCTTTCTGCCCGGTGTCATACACCGCCACTGCGGCTGACCTCTTCTTTGGTATCTTGTGAACCCCACTGGATTGTAAAGACCTCAAGAATAGAGACGCCCCATGATGCTTCTGTGGGTTCCTCATGATACCTAGTTGGGTGCTGTGCAAAGAATATACATTTAATCAACATTTACTGAGTACCCACCCTGTGCCGCGGTCTGTGCTAGGTGTTCCAGGTCAATAGTCCCTACCCTCGGAGAGCTCACGGTCCACAAGAGGCCGGCATGTAATCAAGTAACAGCAGATGAACTGTTGAGTGCTATGCTGGAGAAATGCAGGGTGCAGAGGGAGCCTAAAGAAGGAAGAGATTAACTCTATGGGGAAGTAGGCAGGCAAGATTTCACAGACGGGGTGGCAGTAATAAGTCCCTTGAACAATGGCTAGTAGAATAGGAGAGGAGAGGGCATTACGGGCAGAGGAAGAGTGCAAAGTCCCAGGGGTCTAGAACAGCATTGCACGTTTAGAGAAGGACAAGTCCTTCCATAGGATGTAACAGTGGGTGAGGGCATGGCAGGAACAGTGGAAAGGATCCTGGAGAAATGCGAAAGAATTGCAGCGCTCTTCTCGAAAGCTGCCAGAGGTGACCGCCGAAAATGGTTCACTATTCGCTTGACCCAGAAAACAAAACAAAACAAAACAAAACAAAAACCCTCATGCAAATCAAGAGGTTCAAACTTTGTTCACTTTAAGAACACTCATGAAACAGCCCAGGCCATCAAGGGTATGCATATCAGGAAGCCACCAAGTGTCTGAAGGATGTCACTTTACAGGAGCAATGGGTGCCATTCCATCGTTACAATGGTGGAGTTGGTAGGTGTGCCCAGGCCACACAGTGGGGCTGGACACAGGGTCAGTGGCCCAGAAAGAGTGCTGAATTTTTGCTGCACGTGCTTAGATATGCAGAGTGAAAATGCTGAACATCCACGTGAACAATGATGCAGCCGGAACTTCCAGAGCTCCAGGGAGGATTAACCGATACATGAGCGCTCCCTGCCACACTGAGATGATCCTTACTGAAAAAGAGCAGGTTGTCCCTAAATGAGGACAGCTGTCAGGCAAAGCTAAGAGAGAGCCCCCTACTATGGGTTGAATTATGTCCCCTCAATAGATGTTCAAGTCCTAATCCCCTGTACCCGTAAGTGTGACCTTATTGGTAAATTGGGTCTTTGCACGTGGTCAAGTTAGGGGGAGGTCATTAGGGTAGGCTTTAATCCAATATGACCGGTGTCCTTATAAAAGGGGGAAATTTGGCCCTGGCCAGGTAGCTCATTTGGTTAGAGCGTTGCCCTGATTTGCCAAGGTTGCAGGTTTGATCCCCAGTAGGGCACATGCAAGAATTAACCAATGAATGCATAACTAAGTGGAACAATAAAACTCTCTCTCCGATCATAATTTTTTTTAAATAAAGAGGGGACCCTGGCTGGTGTAGCTCAGTGGATTGAGCGCAGGCTGGGAACCAAAGGGTGCCGGTTCGATTCCCAGTCAGGGCACATGCCTGGGTTGCAGGCCAGGTCCCCAGTGAGGGCCATGTGAGAGGCAACCATACACTGCTGTTTCTCTCCCTCTCTGTCTCCCTCCCTTCTCCTCTCTCTAAAAATAAATAAATAAAATCCTTAAAAAAAAATGAAGAGGGGAAATTGAGACACTGAGACAGACACATGTAGAGGGAAAACAACATGAAGACGTGGGGAGAATGCCACCTACAAGCCAAGGAACAACTGAGGCTACCAGGAGCTGGAAAAGAAGCATGGCAGATTCACCCTCACAGCCTTCAGAAGAAACCAATCCTGTTGTCACCTTGATTTTGGACTTCAGGCCCCCAGAACTGTGAGACAATAGATTTCTGTTGCTTAAGCCACCCAGTTTGTGGCACTTTACAAAGGCAGCCCCAGAAACGTAATACACCCCGCTCCTCCCACTTAGATGGGGCCTTGCACTCTGCAGTGATTTGAGTTGGCAGGTGCCCATGTAGGAAATGGAACTGAGGGAGGGAGTGCACTGAGGACCCATTAGGAGGCTGCTGTAGTGATCCAGTAGAGTGGTGGGGTCTGCAAATGCCCGGCAGTGCTGATGCGTACTAATTGATGCACGGGCTTAGCTGTAAGCCTCCAAAGCTCTGCAAATCAACCCTGAGTTCCAGTGAGACATCTTTTCTTCCTCTCGTGTATTTTCTCATACCCAGCATGCCGCCCTTCTCCACCTGACACCCCAGCCACCCCCGCCTTCAGGGCTTGAATTCTGCTCAGTGAACACACACCCGCCTTGGGATGGGTGTGATTTCAGCAGCCTTGGTTTCAACTTCCTGTGACAGCTGTAACCTCTGTTCTCACTGAATTACTAAGATTGTTGATAAATGCCAAGTGCTTGGAAGTTTTGTGAGTACTGGGAACATGTTCCTGTGCCACTCCATGGAAAAAATAGGCTGTGAAGTTTAATAAATTAAAAGTAACTAAGGCCCCACTGTGTTTAGGCCCACCAAGTGCCCATTCAATGGAAGAACTAGATCTCAAATGAAAATCATCCTTCTATCCCCATATGGGAAAAATAGTGCATTTTCCTGTTTGAAGGCCCCAAAAGCCCAGCAGAGGGCAAGTGCTCCGACCTCCCCATCCCTGCACTATTTTTCTTGCTCACATTTTCATTATTTGGAAAAGGTCCATTGGAAGAAACAATAGTGAGCAGTCACCTTCAGCCTCCACATTCAAATCAATGTCATTGGTTATGGAGACATGATGCTACATGCAAGATGGGGCCCCGAGCTGGGTCCCCAATTAAAGCCCGACGTTTAGTTAAGAGTATTGTACCCAGTGTTAACGTTTTACTTTGGATATGTACGATGTCAACATCAGCTGGCCGAAGGGTAAATGGGAACTCTCTGTACTACCTTTGCAATTCTCTGGAAATCTAAAATGATGGCAAAATTAAAATTTTTGAATGTATATTTTTCAATATCCCCAAGATAGTACTTTTTGAATTGCAAGAGACCAGACTTCCAAAGGAGACCCTCAATCATGCTGTTTGAGCCTCTGCCGTAAGTGGTATTTAGTGGCCAAAAGACAGCCGAATGATGCCTCGCTTGCCAGGTGTGCATTCGCAGCACTGCAGGGACAGCAAGACAGACTCCTATAGAGTCCTGCCCTGAAGGAGCTTACTCTCCAGTGAGGGAGACAACAGTTGTACGGATAGTTACAATGCCAGCACAGTATGTGAGGGTCCGAGAGATTAATCAAGGTGGAGAGAATTTCAACAGACACAGAAGCCAGGAGACTCAAGCCTGAGGGCTGATGTCAGCAAAACACTGGGACACATTGGTGTGTGACTCTTAGGGAGTCGGGAATAGTCCAATAGGGCTGAAACTTGGAGCTATAGGGGAGGCAGGGGTAGAGGCCTCGGAGACACAGGAGGACCTAAGGTCAGTGAGAAGGACAGAACTCTTTTCTCTTTTTAAAATATAATTGTTTTATCATTAATAAAAGTAGTATATGTTCACTTTAAGAAGTTTGAAAAATCCCGAATAGCACGAAGAAGAAAGCTAAACTCAATTGTTATTTTACCCTCCAGACACATATTCTGATGCATTTCCTTCATTATATTTTGTTCCTGGTTGAGCTCATATTGCACACACAATTGGGTGGCCTTCGTCAGCTCGTTTAATTTAGCGTAATATCACAAGCCTTTCCCAATCTTAATAAAAAAGAATCGAAGTATGAAGGGAGGTTTCTTAGTTTACCTTCCTTCAAATGCAAGAATCCTTCTCCAACACCCTCAGTGGCTGACTGACAAGTTGTCTGGACAGATGTCTGGATGTGTCTCATTGCGAGAATCTCATTCGTGCCCCGAGGGGCCCCAGTCATGTGGTCAAGATGCTCACTCCTGCAGCTCTTGGGGAATCAAAACCTAGCACTGAAATAAAGCTAAATGACAGAAGATTTTCAGTTCAAAAAAAAGAATCTCATTAATTCTTTAAGAGGTCCAGTCTATTGTTAGCTAAGTCCAGAGGTCACAGAGTTCTTCCAGGCATCTTAACTGTGCTTCCCCATAATTATCCTTTTTTGAGATGACAGATCTACAAGTACATTAAGAATCAAAGAGTCTTAGGGTTTAACTGATCTTGAGGTAGATTGCAGTTACCTCATAGAGGGTCTCAAATGCCATGCCAAGGACCCTTGGACTGTAATCCAAGGCACTCATCACATTTTTTAGGTTTCAGGAATTTTTATCTTCTCATATGATGTTCCCCAAAGTTTAACTTATGAAATGTTTTGAACAGAAAGTTGGTGTGATCAGAAGCAATGCTAGGTACTTTTCATATATTGTTCTATCTAGTCCTGACAACAACCCTGAGGTAGGAGATTATTCCTACTTACAGAACACGAAATGCAGGCCCAAAAAGGGGAAGTCACGTGCCCGAGTTCACACAAATAGCAACTGAACTGTCTGTGCAGCATCATTTAAAGCACAAGATGCAAATTCCTACTGTGATACGAATTAGCTGGGTGACCTTGGGCCAATGTCTAAAGTTCTCTGGGCCTTTTTCCCCAATCCGTAAAATAAATAGCCTGATAAAACAGTGTAGAGTGATAGCTAAAAGCATAGACTTCCAACCAGACTGCAAAGCTCTGAGCTCCTGTGTAGCCTAGTTGGACAGTCATAAAGTCTCTCTGCAAGCTTGCTGCTAACATTTGACAGACCCAAGGCAGGCAAGAGTATGAAAGGGAAGCAAGCCCACACACCCTAGGTCTAAGTATTTCATAGTGGTAAATCAATCTAACACACTATTTTTTTTTAAATATGTGTTTTATCCTACTTCCTTGACAAATATACCTCCATAATAACCTAGAAAGCCAGGTATCTTTTAAAGAAGATTTTATGTTTTTATTTTTAGAGAGAGGGGAAGAGAGGGAGAAAGAGGGAGAGAAACATCAATGTGTGGTTACCTCTTGAATGCCCCCTACTGGGGACCTGGCCTGCAACCCAGCCATGTGCCCTGACTGGAAATGCGACCCTTTGGTTGGCAGACCTGCGCTCAATCCACTGAGCTACAGGGCTGGAAAGCCAGGTTTTGAGTTGAGAATTCTGGGATTCTTTGGACCTCCAGGTCAGAATGTGGCAGAGCCAGCTCCCTTCTCTTCCTATTCTTGGTCTTGTGCTCACTCCCTGGCCTACATGCCCTGGTTCTTTTCATATCCCTCACAAGCAGCCAGCCTTGCACAGACCAAAGGGAAGTTTGCCTTTTGGAGGACAAACCCAGGGAAGGGGCTGTTGCAGATGCTGAAAGTGGATTCAGGCCATTTGTATGAGGAGTTCTGGAGTCCTGGGTGCCCAGAGTGTGGTCTAGAAATGGTTACCAGGCTACAGGTGAGCATGTCTCCTTAGACTCAGAGCATGCTTTGCCCATGAGAAGGGGCACAGCTGGATGAGGGCAGAGAGAACTCACCCTTCAAAGTGAGGGCCACAGGGCCAGGACCCTATCTGACACGTCTATGGGAGACACTGTCTCTCTGTGACTCAGTTTCCATTAGGGTGACCAACTCATTTGGGTTTGCCTGGGACTTTCCCAGTTTTAGCACTGAAAATCCCACATCCCAGAAAAATTCCTGGCCCCAGTCACCCTTGTTTCCGCACCTTTATAATTAGGCTAATTATATATCATAAGATTGTTAATGAGGATTAAATGAGTTTTTGCACATGGAGTGTTTAGGCCAGTGACTGCTGTGTAGTAAGCATTCTATGTGCATAGCTACTATCTTTTTTCAATTATTTTTATTGTAGTAAAATACACATAAAGTTTATCATCTTAACTTTTTTTTTTCAAATGTTTTTTTTTTTAAAGATTTTATTTTTTTATTTATTTTCAGAGAGAGGAGAAGGGAGGGAGAAAGAGCAATGTATGGTTGCCTCTCACATGGCCCTCATCAGGGACCTGGCCCGCAACCCAGGCATGTGCCCTGACTGGGAATCGAACTGGGACCCTCTGGTTCCCAGCCCGCGCTCAATCCACTGAGCTACACCAACCGGGCTCATCTTAACTTTTTTTTAACTTTTTTAAAAACCATTTCAAGTATTAAGTTCAGTGGTATTAAATACATTCATAATGTATTTAATCACCACCATCCATCTTCACAACCCTTTCATCTTATAAAGCTACATCTCAATCCCCACTAGAAAATAATTCCCCAGCTGTCCCTCCCCCCTGGCCCCTGGCAACCACCATTGTACTTTCTATTTCTATGATTTTAACTAAGTCTCTCACAGAAGTGGAATCATATGGTATTTGTCTTTTGTGACTACCTCGTTTCACTTAGCATAATATGCTCAGGATTCATTCATTCATTCATGTTGTAATATGTGTCAGAACTTTCTTCCTTTTTAAGGCTAAGTGACATCCCATTGTCTGTATATACCACATTTTGCTTATGTATATATCTGTCAGTGGACATTTGAGTGGCTTCTACATTTTAGCCATTGTGAATACTGCTGCTGTCGACATGGATGTGCAAAGGTCTCTTCGAAACCCTGCTTTCGTTTATGTTGGGTGTGCCCAGACATAGAATTTCCGCACCATATGGCAATTCTATTTTTAGGGACCTTCCATATGGTTTTCCACAGTGACTGCACCACTGTACGTCACCGC
Organism: Micronycteris hirsuta; assembly: GCA_004026765.1. NCBI lineage: Eukaryota > Metazoa > Chordata > Mammalia > Chiroptera > Phyllostomidae > Micronycteris > Micronycteris hirsuta. The sequence continues at coordinate 7,724 of PVJI01020943.1, read as the reverse complement.
CATCAGCGCACAAGGTTCCAATTTCTCCACATCCGCTCCAACACTTGTTATTTTTTTGTAGTGGCCATCCTAATAGATGTGGGTGGTATCTCATTGTGGTTTTTATTTGTATTGACCTGATGTTAGGACGTTGAGCATCTTTTCATGTGCTTATTGGTCATTTGTGTGTCTTCTCTGGAAAAATGTCTATTCAAGTTCTTTGGCCATTTTTGAATTGGAATTTCATGTTTAGTTTTAGGAATTCTCTGTATATTCTGGATACTAATTCCTGATCAGATATGTAATTTGCAAGTATTTTCTCTGTTCTGTGAGTTGTCTTTTTACTCTGTTGGTACTATCTTTTGATGGACAAAATTTTAAATTTCATGAAGTCCAATTTGTCTATTTTTTTCTTTTGTTGCCTGTGCCTTTGGTGGCACATCCAAGAAATCATTGCCAAACGCAATGTCCTAAAACGTTTTCCCTATGTGTTCTTCTAAGAGTTTTATAGTTTTAAGTGTTATATTTAGATCTTTGGTCCATTTCTGAGTTAATTTTTGAATGTGGTGTGAGGTCAGAGTACAACTCCTTTCTTTTGCACAAGGATCTCCAGTTTCCCAATGTCATTTGTTGAAAAGACTGTCCTTTTCCCATTGATTGGTCTTAACACCCTTGTCCAAATCATGGCACCAATTCTGCAAGGCTTTATATCTTGGATCTCTATTCTATTCATTGGTCTACATGTCTGGCTTTATGCCAGTACCACACTATTTTGATTCCTGTAGCTTTGTGTTAAATGTTGAAATCAGGAAGTGTGAGTCCTCCAGTTTTGTTCTTCTTATAGCTATTATCATTTTAAAGGTTCCATTCTCCTAGAAAGTGCCGAGTTTCTATAATTGGAGGCATGGGGGGTGAGAAAGAGGGAAGAGTCCAGTAAAGCCATCAGCTGAATGGGGAACCCTAGATGTTGTTGGCGGGTAGATGGAACTACCTTTCAATGTGAGTCATGCAGCATTCGAGGGCCTTACTGGGCAGGGACGCCCATGAGGAGACATCCTTTAGGTTTAGAAATAATGTGGTTTTAGAGTTCAGGAGAGAGACGGGAGCCAAAAGGGAGTCATGCCTATAAAAGAGGCAAAAGGGAGTCATGCCCATAAAAGGAACCACTAGAAGAAGGCATGGACTTGGAGAAGAGGGATGAGGGTTAGAACATGGAGAGAGAAGACTGGCAGGGGCAACGGCATCTTGACCACATTCCACTCACACATTTAATATGTGTGCACTTGACCGTATTTCACTGACTCCAAGATGCCACTGATTTTTTAAGACATAGCATTATTGTATATACCACTAAAAATATGCTGTCAATCATTATAACATTATTTATTGACTATGAGATACAACTGATTTCAAAGATACAAAAATGTGAGGGGAATATACATCATGGAATTAATTACCATATATGCCAGGCACCGTGTCAGGCATCATGAGGAGGCGAGTGGGATAAAGCTATGAAAAATACCCTGCCTTCAAAAAGCTTGCAGTCTCCAGGCGACACCTGCAGACACCTCTGAACCGCAAGACTGACCGAGACAAGTGCTACAGCGCAGACACCAGCGCCGTTGGGAGATCAGCTGCTGCTTGTCGAGTATTTATAGGAGTCATTAATGTAGACAGACTTGACAGCCACATCTTTCTTGGGATGTCTAATCCTCCCCCTCTTTTTCCCTGATGCCTGAAATTTCTAAGGACAAAGCCTTTCAAACCATTTTAGAATGAATTGAAGTAATGAATTAAAACACCACATGGTGAACCCTGACTGGTGTGGCTCAGTGGGCTGGGCATTCTCCCACAGACTGAAAGGTCACTGGTTGTTTCCCGGTCAGAGCACAGGCCCGGGGCTTGTGGGTTTGAACCCTGGTTGGGGCACATAAGAGAGGCAACCAATCAATGTTTCTCTCCCATCAATGTTTCTCTCCCACTTTTTCTCCCTCCCTTCCCCTCACTCTAAAAATAAATAAATACATAAAATCTTTAAAAAAAAACAAAACAACAGAAAAACATCACATGGCCCTGGCTGGTGTGGCTCAGTGGATTGAGTGCCCGGCTGCGAACCAAAAGGTCACCAGTTCACTTCCCAGTCATGGCGCGGGTCTAGGTTGTGGACCAAATCCCCAGTTGGGGGCGTGTGAGAGGCAACCAACTGATGTATCTCTCACACACTGGTATTTCTCTCCCTTTCTTTCTCCCTCTCTCTAAAAAGTAAATAAATAAAATCTTTTAAAAAAACCCACATGATGAGATATAACTGCTGTGAGAGGCAGTTTGCCCTTTGACCTTGCAATATATAAACTCTCTGTGTACTCTAGGAATACATCTTGCAGATGTGTCACCCACGTGGAAAATGCCATTACAAGGACGGACCCCCCAAAACGTGGAATTTATTTATAAAAAACTGTGTGCTTATTCTCACATGTTTAAACTTCAGTCACTTTCAAAGTACTCTCCATTTGATGCAATATATCTATCGAGACGTTTTTTCAACTGCCTTTTAGTGCTTCTGCCATTTTTTGCTTCACCTCTTCCACATTGGTAAAACGTTTCCCTTTGAGGACTATATTTATCCTGGGAAACAAAAATAAGTTGCTGGGGGTGAGATGAGTGAATAGGGAGGGTGGGGCACGGGAGTCATGCCATTTTTGGTCAAAAACTGCTGAACACTCAGCGTGGTGTGGGCAGGTGTGCTCATATAAATCACCCATTGTGAAATCACCCATTGTGGGCAAACGTGTTAAAAGTCTTCAAGAAAAATTCACTGACGCCAAACGCAGCCTCTCACAACACCACCAGCTGATGCAGATGGGTTCCTAGAGCACTCACCTGGCAGGGGAAGCCTGTACTTGAAGGGGGCCTGCCCTTCAGAAGAGAATTCATTTATTGAATGAATTCAATAAATGGTTGATTTTTGGCAGGGGGGTTCCCCACTCCTATACAAGGTCATTCATTACACCAGCATTTGAAATAGCAAGCAATTGGGAACAACCTGAGACATGGATCGAGCCCTGGTTAACTAGATTATGGAACATTCATTCCTGTGGTGGATCCTAGAAAAGGAAATGCTTGATCTGTGAACACATCCCTGTGTGAAAAGATCCCTGATGTGTATTGTTGAATTAAAAAATATCCTAAGTGCAAAACAGTTACAGTAGTCGACCATTTGTATTATAGAGGGAAAGAAGAGTGTGTACACATTTGTTTGTGTACATATGAAGAAACTTTAGGACACACAGGAAGATAACAATGGTTATGCTTGGGGAGGGCTAGGTATCAAATTTGGCAGGTGGGATAGAGAAGAGAGGAGGACTTTTTATACTTTATTTCTAAACTATGTGACTGTGTTATCTACTTAAAGTGTTTTCCCTGACTGGTGTGGTTCAGTGGATTGAGCGCCAGCCTGTGAACCGAAAGGTCACAGGTTTGATTCCCGGTCAAGGCACATGCCTGGGTTGTGAGCCAGGTTCCCAGTAGGGGGCGTGATGACATATTGATGTTTCTCTTCCTTTTCCCCTCCTTTTTCTTCTCTAAAAATAAATGAATAAAATATTAAAAAATAATACTAATGATAAAATGTTAACTTAATGAAATTTGAAAATACTCCATGGAAAGAGTTAACCACTATGATTCCCACCACAGGATGAAAATCTGTTCATTCATTCATTCATTCATTCATTCAATAACCTATAGCAATCAAGAGACTTCTCTAGTAATAATAGTTACTAGATAGGCACTTACGATGTGCCAGGCACAGCGCTAAGTACTTTTATGCACATGATCTCATTGTAATCCCCTAGAGGTACAGAACAGGTTGCTGAGGCTGAGAGAGGTTGTTCTTGTCTAAAGTTAGCTGCAAATGTCCAGGCCCCACCATCCTGGACCAGCCTAGTTCTGGGCTCTAGGGATATCAAGACAAAGACACAACCCCTGTCTTCTTGGACTTACTACTTTAGTGAGGGGGCCACGGTGGGTTAAACAGCAGATCCACAGACAGCATTTAAACAGGGAAGGGAGTGTTAGAGCATGATGCTTCAGGAAGAAGGGACAAAGAGAACAGAGGGTCTGGGGACAAGGAGACATCTCTCCCATGACACCCTCTTGCCAAGGACAGGCCCTGTAAGCAACAGTGGAACTCAGCAGCGCCTGCGTGGGAGACAAGCCCTGCAGCCTCGGAACCAACAATGAACAAAGGCTGACGGTGCGCTGTAAGAACAGAGGAGATCTGACAACTGCCCGCGCGTTTGATCAGTGTAGACATGCCTTCTGGACTTTGAAGCCTGAAGTGCTCTCCTGTAGCTGTCTACACAGATCAAATAAGCTGGATGACTGCCATATCTTGGCTTCACTTTGTGCTAATCCAGTTACAGCCAGCTCCAGAGCAATTCGACCAAACCATCTGAGCAGAGGCAAAAATAATTCCCATGGGTAAAGATAGTGCCAAGATGTGAACATTAACTGCTTCCTGCCACTTGAGGAGGGAGTGGGTTTTGAAGTTAGTTTTAGGGAGCTTCTGTCCCTCTCCACCGTGAAGTGGCAAAACTGTTTTCTCTCCTCACAGTTGAGAGCCCTTCCTATTCCGGGGCTCATGTATAATCACCCATATGAGTTGACGATAAATAGCTATGGTCTGGCTCTCAGAAAGACAACCCCACCCTAAAGAATGGAGATCATCCCACCATACAAGCACCTCTTTATTCTTGGGGTCATTCTAGGGGAAATCTTACCCCAGCCTCCTCAGTCCCTAAGCAATCTTACCCCAGTGAGGGTCTCCGAAATCCTTGTCACAGAGACCAGCAGGACTAAGTATCTAACAACAAATCCAGAAGCTAAATGGCATCATTAAGAAATATTTAAAATCTACATGAGTTCTAACATCTTTGTTGCTAACTATGGTTTCCAGGGAAATAGACATCCGCTCTAGGGAGAAAGAAAAGGTGGCGGGGGGTTGGGGGGAGCAGTGTAAGTGCTTTAAAATAATCAGTGTTTTGAAAGATTAATTTTTTTCCTGTCACAACATTAATAGTCAGAAATGTGAGGTTTTTGTATGGCATTTTATCGTATTTTTTTTTAAATGCATCAAATGGGTGGGACCTTCCTCTGGAAACCTCCAGATCAAGTACAAAGACTTCAAGATAAAGCCTGGTTCAGGGGATAACAGATCTCTTGGCCTTGGGTTCCTTGCTCATTTGTGTTGCCTGCCAATCTGTCACTTTTCAGTGAGGTCTTGTCCCCATCCCTCTCCAGCTTTTCGAACAATTTCTGAGATTTCACTTAGAAAACTGACAGAGATGGAAACGCCTGGCTGTTTTGTGGCCAAATTTGGTCTGAGAGGGAAAAGAAGCCTTTCAGGGTTCAGAATCTGAATTATTTCTGGTTCTGCTCACATACTAAGGGAAAACCACTTACATTGGGGGCGGCAGAAAGGCTGACCCCACACAAGGGCAATTGTTGGAGAAAATGCCGTAACAAGCATATTTCAGGGCATAGCACATTGCTAATTGTTTGCTTTGTGTGGCATGTCTGCTGCCTGTGTGATCCAGTTTTCCTTGTCTCAGGCACCTATTCTCTGTATTTCTCTCCAGCACATCCCTAGTGACTCCCTGGACATGGAGAGGCTTTTTAAATTAGGACTGTTGTTTCAGCAGAGTTGGTCATATTTGTTTCTGGGTTTGGGAAGAGGAAGCCCATTAATTACTAAAAGGAAGGTGTCCTTCTGCCCAGTCAGGATTTCAATGCAAGTGCATTGATGGGATGACCACCACCTGAGGACACAGCCTTGGTCAGAGGAATAGGAGGAGTGGCCTGGGAACCACATTCATTTCATTCTTTTTCCTCTGGCCCTTTTGTGGGAAGAGGGAGGACATTCTATCGGGGTCTGATAGCCAGGGTCAGACCAATTTCCTTTGTACCTCTGCTGTACTGCTATCTATCCAGGCAGGGAAGAATCGTGACCTTGTGGCTCCTTTTGTTTTGATTTTTTTAAAAGGGCCCAGCATCGCTCTGGGGAGCACGTGCTCCAAGAACAAAAGCAACACTTAACTGCAGTCTGTGTAGTTAGAACAGTTTATTGTTCTTCCTTCCCCATCATCTGGCCGAAGGCTAGGCAGAACAGATGGAGTCCGCATTTAAGCTAAGTGACTGTTAGACCAAAGGAGATCAAATTCCAGAGCTTTTGGTCTAACAGTCACTCATGCTGCCCCGCATCAGCTCTGGTCACCAGTTCAGGGAACCAGAGGATGGTAGTGAGAACGCGCTCAGTGAGGAAAGGGCCACACCCGTAATCTGAGAGTTGAGTGGGTTAGGGATTAAGATGATGTCACAATACAGGTGACACGAGGGTGTCAAGGTAGGACTCGGATGCGGGGAGCCTTAACAGGGGCGTCTCTTAGAGAGGCACTGTCTTGTCACAAAGGCTTGGATGTCTTAGGCAGCGGCACGGGGTGGGGCACTGTAGGTGCACTGCGCAGTTAGAGTATTGCCCTTTCTCAATGAGAAGCAAGTAGGTCAACCTAAGGAGTCCAGGCAGCGACACTCCGAGAGGTGCGGAGGGACACCGCCCCGCCCAGTCCTGCCCTTTTCCAAGGGATGGAAGAGCTGGATGAGATCCAGGTCACCAGCCACGGCCACGAGAACATCCTTTCCTGCCTGGAGATAACCGCCCCGACCCCGGCTTTACACCTGGGTAGACCCACAAACGCTCCCACCCCTCGCATTGTCCTCCTGCCCCGCCAGCCTGAACTACATTTCCCAAGGTGCTTCGGGGTCCACAGGACCCCCCCTCAACACCCAACTGGGCTGTTGGGGGAAGGGCCGGCACGTGCCGCCCTTCTCAGCCAATGCAGAGCCCTACAGGGAGGTCACGTGCTGCTGTTTGGCGCTTTTGTGCGCGCTCTGGTCTGTTGGTGCTCAGAGCGTGGCCAGGCGGCTCGGACCGAGGAGGTGGGTGCGCAGTTCTTGGAGGAGGCTAGGGGCAGAGAGAGGGATACTACCTGCGAGAGGGGCTGGGCCTTTGTAGCGTCCCCCTGCTGGAGGGCGGCGGGCGGGGCCGCTGGCCACAGAGGGGCTGACGGGCGGGGGTCGCTACCCCCGCTTTGTATGCAGCTCGGGCGGAGCCTGGGCTTTGTCCCCACTCCGTAGGGGCGCGGCCGTCGTGGGGAGGGGGCGCGGCCGTCGTGGGGAGGGGGCGCGGCCAGCTGGGCCAACCCTGGGTGTTAGATCCCGGGTACTGTCGAGGAGACAATAGGGGGCGTGGGCCCGCTTTTGCCTCCCTCACTCCCCCTGCAGGCGCGGCCCCACTGGGGACCCCATTGTCTGAAGGAGCGGGGAGGCGTCTACAGGGAGCACAGTGGTCTTAGGACCTGCGCAAAGCCAGGGCTGAATCCGCTCCCCGCCGTGGTCTTCCCCCAGTGACTGTGGGGCCTGAGAGGCTAACACCCTAGAAAGGCTTCTGCCTACGCGACGGGGGACGCAGACAGCTAGGGTGGAGGTGGGTTGGGTGGGAGCGAAGGAAGTAGGTGGTGACTATCCCACGGCCTGTTGCGAGCTGCAGCGGTGGCGGGGGTGTCCTCGGGGTGGTTTTGGCGGGAGTTGGGGGGGGCGTCCGCGGGGGACCAGCCTGAGATGGGCGGAGCTATGCGGATAGGACCGTTAGCCCCGCCCACCCCTCCCCTTCCCATGCGAGCGGGCTCCAG
>PVJI01020942.1:0-28016 GCA_004026765.1 Micronycteris hirsuta | reverse complement strand
ACTTCCTGTCTTTTGCTGCCATACTCAACCATTTCAGTGAGCATCCTGATTACCAGTGTTTTGAACTCTGCATCTCATGGGTTGTCTATCTCTTCATCACTTAATTCTATTTTTGGAGCTTTAATCTGTTCTTTCATTTGGGCCATATTTTTTTGTCTCGGTGTACCTGTTACGTAGAAAGGGTGGAGCCTTAGGTATTTGCCAGGGTGGGGCAACCCAGGTCACTGCACTGTGGTGCTGTATATCGGGGTGGGGTCTGAGAGGGAACAGTGCCACTTGCTGGGCTCTCCTCCCACTTTCAGTCACTTCCCCTGCTACCCACAAGCAAATTGGGCTCTTCTGGTGCTGATTCCCAGGTGGGTAGGTTTGTGTGTGTTCTAGGACCCTGTGTGTCTCTCCAATGAACTCTTCTTGAGGCTGGGAGTTTCTCCCCCCACAGCAACCCCCACAGGTTTTTACAGTCAGAGGTTATGAGGCTTTATTTCCCAGTGCTGGAGCCCTGTGTTGCATGGTCTGTGTCTCTCACCAGTTGTTCCTCCCAGTTTATCCACACACTAATGTGGGACTCCCTGGTGGTAGCCCCACCTTGCCACACGTCTTTTCTGCCCCACTGCCCGTCTCCGCCCCTCCTACCAGTCTGAAGGAATAATCCTTCTTTAATTTCTTGGTTGTTGAACTCCCATACAATTCAATTTCCTGGCATTTCTGGTTACTTTTTGTTTTTAAATTTGTTGCTGTCCTTCTTTTGGTTGTATGATGAGGCAAAGTGTATCTACCTATGCTTCCATCTTGGCCAGAAGTCCCTGAAGCCTTCTTTGTTGCACTCAGGAAATTAACCATTTCATTGCTTGTGCTTTCAGAACATATGTTCATTTATTCATCAAATATTTACTGAGCATCGTTTATGTGCCAAGCACTGGGGTACATAAAGAATAAAATGGTAGCCTTGTCCTCATGAATCTCCCAGTCTAAGGGCTCTTTAACTGGGATATCTGTGCTTACCCTATTGACAGGTTGACATGCTTATCTCCGCATAACCCCATGAGTCTCTCAGAGGTAGGGACAGTATCTATTTGTCTTGTGTTAAGTACCTACTATAATGTCTACATCACATAACAGGAACTAAGGACATTTTTCCTGTGACAAATTAGTAGTTTAATGGATTGACTACATGTCAGAGTTCTTGCAGGGACTGAGTAGGAAACTTACTCTATATACACTTCATATTGATTGATACTCAGTCCTTATCTTCCTTTTAGCCCATGAAAAATATTTGAAATGGTTGATCACTAAACATCTTGAAACACTTTCTTATCTTGGTTTACAGAACACTACACTCAGCTACTCAGCTGGTTTTCCTCCTACCTTCTCGGCAGCTCTCAGTCACTTTGTGGGTTCCTTCTCATCTCTCTGACCTCCAGTGTTGCTGTACCCCAGGGCTCAGTCCTGGGACTTCTCTTTTCCTCTCTATGCGCTCTCCCTTGACAATAACATTTCATCAAGTTTTATGGCATTAAAAACTAACTATATGCTGACTCCACAGTCATATCTTCCAGCCCTTTCTCTGAACTGCAGACCCATATGACCACTGCCTGCTAGACTTCTTAAACTCAGCTTGTCCAAAACTGAGCTCCAAATATAACTCCCAATCCAATCCCCCTACCCTTTCCCCATCTCAATTAATGGCAAATCCATTACTGCAGTTGCTCAGTCCAAAAACTTTGGTGCAATTTTTGACTCTTCTTGTTCTTCATAAATCCTGTCCCATTTGGCCTGTCATCAAACCCTGTCATTTTAACCTCAAAACATCATGAATTGGACCCCTTCTAACTACTTTCACCACCACCATCCTGGTCCAAAGCTCCAACATCTCTTGTGCGTAACTGCCAATAGCCTTGTAAGTGGACGGCTTGCTTCTGTCGGTAACTCCTACACTAACAGAGTGATCCTGTTCAAATGTAAGTCAGATCAGCATGTCACAGCTCTGCTGAAAACCCTCTAATGGTTCTCAATGTATAGTAAAAGTCAAGGTCCTCACTGTGACTGATGAAGCCCTACACAGAGATGCCCCTTTACCTTCTCTACCTCATCTCCAACTACTTTCCAATCTCCATACTCTCCAATCCACCCATGCTAGCCTTCCTGATGTTCTAAGAATGTGTCAGGCACACTCCCACTTTGGGTCTTTCCATCTGCCCTTGCTCTTGCTTGCAGTACTTTTCTCCCACATAAGTGCATGGCTAGCTCCTTCACTTCCTTAAGGTCTTTATTCAAAAGCCACCTCATCTAAAATTTCAACTCTGCTGCCAACATTTTATATTCGTCTTCCCTTTTTTATTTTTTTCTTCCAAGCATTTATTCTTACCAATATACCATATACTGTACCTATTTATCTTATTTATTGTTTGTTTCACTTACTAAAATATAAGCCCCTCAAGGACAGGGAGTTTAAGCTAATCTATGGTTTTCTATTACATTCTCAGCATGTAAAACAGTGCCCAACACAGAACAGGCTCAATCAACATCTGCTTAGTACATGAATGTATCCTTAAGTACACATTAAAATTAAAATTTAAATAGAGATATTTGAGGACTTCCGCCAAGATGGCGGCGTAGGTGGACGCACTGCACCGCCGCTCACAACCAGAGAGTTTAAACAACGAACTCAATAGCAAAAAATAAATAACCAGAATGGACAGAATCGAACTGAACGGAAGTCCGACACCCAGGAAGTTGGGGAGGATGTATACCCAGGCCGGTAAGCGGGGCAGAACCGAGCGGAGGAGTGGAGTGAGAGGCAGTTTGCCCGGAGGAACTTACCCCGGGAGCGCCTAAACAAAACACTACCCCGAGCAACGGGTGAACTTCGCAGGCCGGCGGCGTAACTGGAGAGGCCAGTGGGAACCAGCAGGGCTGAGACTGGTGGAAAAGGCAGTGGGGAACTGGGGAGCAGAGGGTGATAGGGAGTGGCGGTGAACGGCAGACGCCATTGCTCCCTCCCAGGCCCCGCCCCCAGAGGAAACGTCACAAAGAAGTGACCCAGGTTGCCTGGCACCGACAAACACCTAAGACTCCGACAGGTGCGCCCAGATAAAAAAGAATGAAAATGGCCAAAATGAAAGATCAGAACAAATTACAACTAACAGACAAAGAGGTAGCCAAATTAACAGATGCCCAGTTTAAAACACTGGTAATCAGGATGCTCACAAAACTGGAAGAAATAGTTGAACAAATGAACAATACGATAAAGATAATGGAGGAAGATTTATAGGGAACCAATAGGGGAAAAAAGGAAGCTGGGACTCAAACCAATGGGGTGGAACAGAAGGAAGAAACAAGAATTCAAAAAAATGAGGAGGGACTCAGGAACCTCAGAGACATTTGTAAACGACCCAACATCCGGATCATAGGGCTGCCAGAAGGACAAGAGGAACACCAAGAAATTGAACGTATTTTTGAACAGATAATGAACGAGAACTTCCCAAATATGGCAAAGGAAATAGGCTTCCTGGAAGTCCAAGAAGCTCAGAGAACCCCAACGAAGCGGGACCCAAAGAGGAACACACCAAGGCACATCATAATAACATTACCCAAGGTCAAGAATAAGGAAAGAATCTTACAAGCAGCAAGAGAAAAGGAGACAGTTACTTACAAAGGAATTCCCATAAGACTCTCAGCGGATTTCTCTAAGGAGACCTTCCAAGCAAGAAGGGGCTGGAGAGAAATATTTCAAATCATGAAAAGCAAGGACCTACAACTAAGAATAATCTATCCAGCAAAACTGTCATTTAGAATGGAAGGGCAGATAAACTGCTTCTCAGATAAGGTCAAGTTCAAGGAGTACATCATCACGCAGCCTTTACTATGTGAAATGTTAAGGGGTTTTATATAAGGACTCATGAGAGAAGGCACCATGGCCAGATCAGCTACCGGGAAACTCAGATCAGCCACAGCCAAGACGCTTGTGAGGTAAAGCAAGCAAAATACAACCAGAGAAACAAATTTTAACCAGAGACATTGAAATTTAGAACAATCTGGCAGTAACCAGAGGGGAGGGGGAAGGGGATAATGGGGACAAGGGTATTCAGGAACTGCTATAAAGGACACATGGACAAAACCAAGGGGGAGGGTGGGAGCAAGGAGGGAGGTGGGTTTTCCTGGGGTTGGGGTTGGGGGTAAATGCAGACAACTGTAAGTGAACAACAATAAAATAATTAAAAAAAAATAGAGATTTTTAAAATTGGTGATGTGGTTACTCATTGTCTGTGAAAACACATTTGTGAAATTATAGTGGAAAAATAATTCCATATCAAAATTTGATAGCCAACATTTCTATGAATTTAATTTGTAAAGGGAAATGATTTATTAACTTTTACTGTCCATAAGCAAATTATTCACAATAATTTTGATTTTAGGATTGTGCTTGTCCTGCGCAAAAAAACTCTGACTCTATCTTTCTAGTACTATTTTATGTGTGCTTATAAATAATGAACTAAAACCACCATCAGCCCTTCATTAGAAAGATAAAAAATACTCCCAAATACCAATGCTTAACAAACCGCCATGTATCATTTGCTATTTATATCCTCTTTGAGGCCAAAGCACTGTCTTTGAAATAAGAAAGACCTGGATGTGAATACTGGCTCTGGCAGAGCCAGGAGTTATACAACTTCAGGTAAGTGACTAATCTGAGTGCAGTTTTCCTGTGTGTAAATGGAGATAAAATATCTATTTCATAAGAGAACTGGAAAAATGGTAGAGTGCCAAACACAAAGTAGGCACACAATAAACACAGCCACCCTCTATCTTCAACTGTGATAATTAGGATAACTCTGTATTAGTCTAAAAAAAAATTTTTTTTTTCGGTAGGGCTGGTTGCTCCACAAAGTCTGCTTACTCATCAGTCTGGACACACCCCCACGCCCGCCAGAACATTCAGAATGGAGTTATAAAATTATAAACAGTTGAGACACTCAATATATGCAGTTTACAGACTTACTGACTTTGCTTAGGCTGTGAGCCACTTACCTAAATAGCCTTGGGTCTTTTTCTGTAGTGCAGTGACTGGGCAGTCTTTATGAGCTAACAATAGCTGTTTCAACTGAGCCACTTCATTGCGTAGTAATGTGACTTCGTTCTGAGGAGGGAGGGAAGAAAAGAGTATCAAGAAAATTTATCCTCCACTCTTTAACCTCAGTGACTATCTCTTTTGAAGTGATGACAGTATGCTGCCTGTATTTTCTTCTCCAAATCTGGAACACTTCTCATCCAGCAAGGTTTCAATAGTCCAGGGCCAGTATAGTCATGAATTCAATGACAGGAGCTACTTACAGTGAAAAGTAGGGATTTACAATAGAAAAATTAATCTTATTTAGGATAAAATTAATCCTATTTAGGATAAATATGACCAAAATTAAGAATGCATATGTCCTTTGACTAAGAAAGCCTACTTCCATGTATCTACTTAACAGATCTACTCAAGTACGTACAATGTTCACTGCAGCACTGCTGTTCCAGCAAAAAATTAGAAACATTATAAATATCCATACCTTATAATATAACCACACTTAGAATGTACTACTATATAGCTATTAAGAAAAATGAGGTAGCCCTGGCTGGTGTGGCTCAGTGGATTGAGCGTCGGCCTGAGAACCAACAGGTCACAGATTCCATTCCTAGCCAGGGCACAGGCCTAGGTACTGGGCCAGGTCCCCAGTTGGGGGCGTGTGGGAGGCAACAGACTGATGTGTCTCTCACACACTGATGTTTCTCTCCCTCTCTTTCTCCCTCCCTTCCCCTCCCTCTAAAAGTAAATAAATAAAATCTTAAAAAGGAAAATGAGGTGGATCTTCTATATATATGGCCAGATCTCCGGGAGAGACTGTTAACCTATTTTTGTTAAAACAAACACACAATCCTGCCATGACTCCCCTATGAAAACTATAAATGAAAATATTTACAAATATATATCTGTCTGGTAGGTATAGATCAAACTTGCCTACATGAAGAGAATGAGTCTGGAAAGGCATAATGAAGAGGACTTTGGGGCTTTTTTGTTTGTTTGTTTATTTTTAGAGAGAGGGAAGGGAGGGAGAAAGAGAGGGAGAGAAACATCCATGTGTCTGACACATCGATCAGTTGCCTCTTACACACCTGCACCTGGGGACCTGGCCCCACAACCCAGGCATGTGCCCTGACTGGGAATTGAACTAGCAACCTTTTGGTTTGCAGGCCAGCACTCAATCCACTGAGCCACACAAGCCAGGGGAGACTCTGTTTTTATTTTATACCTGTGTGTATATTATATATATGTTATATATAAATAGTATATTACCTTATAATGAAATATTTTAATAATAGAAGAACAGAAAACAATATTCAAGAAAATACATGGATTATAAAATTGTTCTAGTTGTGCTTGGGTGGCTTTTGGTTTATTTTTTTACCTATCACACTGACAAGTGTTTTTTTAAAATTGATTTTAGAGAGAAGGAAGAGAGAGAAGAAGAGAGTAAGAGAGAAAGAGAGAGAGAGACAGACAAACAAACATCTATTTGTTGTTCCTTTATTTATGCATTCATTGGTTGATTTTTGTATGTGCCCTGACCATGGACAGAACCCGCAACCTTGGCGTATATAGGCTGATGCTCTAATCAAGTGAACTGCCCGGCCAGGACCATGTAACTTTTTCTTTCTTTCTTTTATTAAGCTGCATTATCTGGGGCAAATACATTTCCCTTTGGGTGTTCCACAACCCCAGTCAGTGTGTACTGATGACTTAAAAGAGCACCCAGGGGTGCTTAATCTAATTCCCTTCATCCAAATCGGTCTATGACTGACTTATTCTAGTAGCAGATTTGGAAATAGATGGTGTCTTTTCCAACCTCTGGGGAAGAGATTTCATCTCTGACTTAAGGGATTCTTTCTGCCTTCTTCCTGAAACATCTGGATCTGTCCTAATTTAAAGAATTACCATCTTCTATTATATTGTCCCACTTTTTTTCTGATTCAACGCCATTTTCAAGGTTCAACAATCCCAACAATCATCCAGGATCCACTCACACTCAGCTGAATGTTCTGAGAAGTGAGTTCCTCTGCCTTCTTCTCTAGGGAGGACACCCATAGCTTCCGCTTCTGACGGCAGCGAGAGGCTGCAGCTCGGTTGCGCTCCAGAAAGCGCTGCCGCCGCTCATCTGGATCTTCATCCACTGTGCGCCGCCGTCGCCCTCCTGTGCTAGGTGTGGGCTGGGCAGGTGAGACCTGTAGCCCAGGAAGGAAGAGGAGTTACTTGAAAGGAATGTCAATCCTTTCCAAATTAAACCTGATGTTAGGTATATTAGGAAAATCTGGCAAAGGGATGTACTAGTCTCTGTAACCACAGCAAGTCTCATCACTATGTCCCTGAGCCTCTCTTTTGTAGTTATTCCTCATTCTGCCTCCCATTTCCTTCCAGTCTTCTCAGTCCCATACTTACACAACTACAGTTCAGTAGGAAACTGATTATTTCTGAGACAGACAAAATGAGAAACTAGGATCACTTTTTGTTTCTTAAGAATAGGAAATGTTGTAGGCAGGGAAATCATAAAGGAAGGTATGGGAACTTTTAGCAAGACTGTGGAATAAAAAAGTTTACAAATCACTGATTTGGACAAGCAACATATACAAACAACTGAATGCTACAACAAATTTCAGAAAAGAAGAAAACATTTTACTACTAGTGAGAATTAGGCTATTGTAGAGAGCTATGGATTAGTATATTCTTTTTATTTATAATCAGTTATTAATCATCCTCATCACCCTCCCCCTATCTTGTTTGTTCTTTTTTAAGCAGAAAAGCATTTTTAATCCCTTTACAAATTTGTGATACAGGACTGTCTTTTGTCTTCAAACTTCAGGCTGATGATGTTCCTTGACACTAAAGCACTTTTGGATCACCTTCCCTTTCTGTTAACTGATACATGTACAGAAAAGATAGACCAATTTTATAATAGTGGCAAAAATTAAAATGTAGAAAGGGAAACCATCTGTATAAAAGAAACTATATAATGTAAAACAATGCCAAAAATAAAATTTGTTCCAGATCTGTTGTTATTAGGGAGTATCTATATTAGTAGTTTCCAAATGCCAGAACTCACACCAGTTGCATGAGAATAAGCATGAGCTTATAAAAAATATAATCTTTTAAAAATTTTTATTTATTTGTTTGTTTAAGAAGATTTTATTTATTTATTTTTAGAGAGGGGAAGGGAGGGAGAAAGAGAGGGAGAGAAATATCAGTGTGTGATTGCCTCTCATGCGCCTCTCCACTGGAGACCT
The DNA here is from genome assembly GCA_004026765.1 of Micronycteris hirsuta. Lineage (NCBI taxonomy): Eukaryota > Metazoa > Chordata > Mammalia > Chiroptera > Phyllostomidae > Micronycteris > Micronycteris hirsuta. The sequence goes on along the minus strand of PVJI01020942.1, from coordinate 19,700 downwards.
GGCCCACAACCCAGGCATGTGCCCTGACTGGGAATCGAACCCGCAACCCTTTGGTTCTCGGGCAGCCACTCAATCCACTGAGCCACACCAGCCAGGGCAAAAAAAAAAAAGAAAAAGAATCTTACATTCCGCCTCAGGCCCTACTGAATCATGTTCTTCATTAAAATAATCAAGAGATAATTTTATTTATTCAGACTAATATCTCTCCCAAAAGAAAAAAATGGGGAAGAAATTTCAAACTCAATTTAATGAGCTAGAAGGCTTGGTTAATTACTTCTCACTATACCAAGGGAAGTTTACACTAATTCTCTTGAGATTCAAAATTTCCTCTTTGTCCTGAGCTCCCTGGACCACATATAAAGACTGGTGTTTTACCAAGGATGTGGAAAAGGAAACGATAGGTTCCAATTCTCTCACAGGCAACTCAGTAACTCATGCAGGGAATGGGGGTGAAAGAACATGCTGAGAGAAAGGGAAGAATGAGAAGGAAAGGAATCAGTGGTGACTAAAAAAGAAGGCATGTCACTTCCTCAAAAGGCAAAGCAACACAACTCAGGCAAGGGGCTACTGCTGTACCATCTCCAGGGACTGGCTCTGCAAGGGGATACATGAAGGTGGGCAGGCTTAGCTTCCAACAAGAAAACTCAAATGGAGGTTTCTGTTGTTGGCCATGCTTTAAGACAGCATGTGGTCACTAAATGTCAGGGCATGTGGTGGTAACTGATGAAGCAGGTGGTGACATCAGAAAAAGGGGCTGGGTAAAGAATGCCTCTTGAAACCAATTGCAGGTTGTTGTCCAGTACAGATAATATAAAACTGAGGCCTATTCAGTTTCCAAAGAAATGTACTAAAACTGAGGCCTCCTTGAGAAAATAACTGGATATCTAAATGGAACTGCTCTGTCTTAAGAGTTTAAATTGATAAGGAAAAGGTGCAATTTTGTGTTTGTTTGTTTACTAAGCCATCTTAATACTGTGACACCACATTTTATGTATTACTATTTGATTTTTTCTCTAAAATGTAATCAAGTTTTTTTTTAAAAGACTTAATAGATGGGAAAGAGTCCAGGAGAACCTCCTTTGTATGGTGCACAAAGTGGTCTAAAGTGAGGTTCCATCACATTTTAGAGGGTTCCACAGATACATCATTGACATACAAATAAAAACAAAAAACAAAAATTAAGACCTCTTCTGTGACAGTTCTGCATCATCTAGTCTGTTTACATGTAAGTATAACACAGGGTGGATGAAGAATGGTACATTCTGCTACTGTCAAACTGTCAACAAGAACAAAAGCACAGGAAGATACCCAGAAAGCTGAAATCCAATCTTCTCTAATTTCTCTGCTCCTTAAAAAACACGGGACATAAAAAGCAATGTTGAGATAGCTGGTTCTCTCACCCAAGAGCCCAACTGACCTGTGGCTGGGCAGGGGATGGGGCATCAGGGTGTTGGATGAGAATCTGGCTCTGCTCAGGACGGGCTGTCACCATTGTGCTGGCCGTACCCACCACCATTCCACAACCACCATTGATTGAGGAGACTTGGTGGGTTAGGGTGGCTTTTAGTCTCTGTGGGGAAAGATAAGGAAAAAAAAATTCAAGGGTGAGATTTTATCAAGGGTGGGAAGAGTGGGCTTGGATATCATTACTGTACTTATAGATAGCTAAAATTTCCACCCCAATTTTTCCTTAACAGAGGAATTTTTTAAAAAATGACAGGGAGAGAGAATGTGCACCTGGAGCCCTAAAATACCCACTCTATTCCCTGGCTATCATCCTGGGCACAGTTGGAGGATGGGGGTTGTTGAAGCAATAGAGTCCAGATGAAAGCTCTCTCCTGGAATGTGGCCAGGTGCTGGTTACGCAGCTATTCACCTCTTGGCCAGCTTTCCTGCCCACTCAACCACCCTCCATCTGTCACCCTGGAACTGAAACAGCAAGTGTTCCACTCCAAACAATCTGTGCTGCCTCTTCACTGCCATGGTCTATGTACTGGGCTCTAAAGGTGGAAGAGCGGAGATGGGAATCCTAAATCAGGGTCTTTTTTTCTTTAGATGTCACGACGGGGTGTCTTTAGCTCTGCCAAGTCCCAGAAGGTTCCCTCACTTGCCATACTTGAAAAACCCAGGCTGATATCACTTCTTTCAGAAAGGGCCAATGTTGCGCCAGGCTGGAATGTACTCACCATCTTGGCTTCTGATGGCATAGGGTGGCCAGAGGGAGAAATGGAACCACTGCTGTTAACTGGTGGGCCAGGGATACCAGGAATGTTGGGCACCATAGACATAGGCCTGGCCAGCTGGATCAAGAGAAGGAAGAAAAACCAGAAGAGAACATAATAGTATTGGTGGGACAAAAATTTCCTCAAAATGCTATGATTTTGAGATTAGCCCATTAGGGCTTGTTCTGTGCAACCTGCCTATACAGGGTATACATGGATCCTGGGAAATGCCTTCTTCCATGGAGCACCACAGTGTAGGGAATCTAATCCTTCAGGGCTATGACAATTTCTATGGAAAAGGCTGGGGCTGTATACTGAAGAAAGCGGGGTGCAATTTGGGAGGAGCTAAGTGACGAGTGAAATCAACCCATCAGCCGCCTGGCAAGATCAATTCCTAGACCAGGAGCCAACCGTCCAGATGAGTCTTTGTCTAGTGTTCCATAGCGCTAGATTGGCAGAGGTTAGTGAAGTGTTTGGGCAGGCTGCCATGCTCAACTAATACAGACCAGAGCCCATGTTTCCCTGGGGCTTGTGTGTGTTTATGAGCATTCAGGTGGAAGGGAGGGATTGTGTGTTGGTAGGGCTGGCTGTCCCAACTATAGAGCTTACCGATATAACAGAAGGCATCTGTACCGGAGGCCCTGGCAGCACAGGCATGGTCTGTCCATTAGCAAGATGCATGACGAGAGGAAGGGAGCCAGTGGGAGACCTAGAGGACACATGAAGTGAAATGCTCATAATACAGACTCCTTTGCCTTTGGATCTTCCTTCTATAATTCTGCAGATTTTCTAGTCTTTTCTAGTTAAGGAAGCTAAAGGGCAGCATTATAAAATCTTGATGCCCTCATGAGGTGGAAAAAGCAGAGAATGCTACAAGTTCTTTTTACACCTTGCAAATAAAGCAAACACCAGTGAACTCAATAGATGGGGAGCTAATACTATTTTTAAGATTTTGTTTATTTATTTTTAGAGAGTGGGGAACGAGGGAGAAAAAGAGGGAGAGAGATATTGATGTGCAAGAGACATCAATCAGTTACCTCTTGCATGCCCTCAACTGGGGACCTGGCCTGCAACCCAGGCATGTGCCCTGACTGGGAATCAAACCTTTCGGTTTGCAGACCCGCGCTCATTCCACTGAGCCACACCAGCCAGGGTGCTGGCTAATCCTATGAAGAGTTTTGAACAATTAAATAAACATCCCATCACAACCATGTATAAATTCTGTCTTGCCTTAGGTGAGGAGGACTTGGACCAAAGCTGGAATTTTGCAAAGCTGAATTATGTCATATGATAGATAGCCAAATATGAATAAGTTTCTTTGCTCCTTTCTACATTTTGCTCTGCCTTGTCCAAAAAGATGTCTCTTTGTATTCTTCCTAGTGGGTCCATAGAACAATAAGCTTCAAAAGGCTAAATTCTGACAATAATCTCTTAACACAATAGATACCTAGGGCTAAGTCAGCCCATTGTGAAATCTGTACAGGTTGTGCTGGAACTGAAGACAAACAGAGAAACAAACAAAATTAGGGGTATCAAAGATCAAGAATCCTAACTGGAACTGAGGAAAACACTAAAAAAAGATGACTTAGCGGGTTTCAGCCCCTCATTCAGTAGTGCTCTAATAAACTTCTACAGATTGAAGCCAAGAACTAAATATAGGTTCCTGTGTGGCCTCCACCATTATGTTGAACTTCCTAAAGTTGTAAGGATTCTTCTTTTAGATCAAAGAAGTACTAAACATCCAAATTAATAAAATATTACTCTCAAATATTTGCTGGTCTACTTGAAAGGTAAAGGAATCTGTTTACAGGGGGAAATTTTTTTATTTTGAGAGACAGTATCAGTGACTCACTTTCCTTGAGTATTCAAAAACAGTGCCTGTTTTAGCAAATAATTTCACAAAGTAGAAAAAGATTCAGTTCTTCCCTTTTGCGGCCACTGCAGAGGCACCAGTGGTCAAAATGAAGTTTTTCTGACTTCTGACTGGAGCAAGAACCGTAAAAGGCATTTCAATGCACCTTCCCACATTCGCAGGGAGATTATGGCTCCTCTTCCCGAAGAGCTGAGACAGAAGTACAATGTTTGATCCATGCCCATCCGAAAGGATGATGAAGTCCAGGTTGTGCAAGGACATTACAAAAGGCAGCAAACTGGCCAAGTAGTCCAGGTTTACAGGAAGAAATATGTCCCCTACACTGAACGAGCGCAGCAGGAAAAAGCTAATGGTACAACTGTTCATGTGAGCATTCGCCCCAGCAAGGTGGCTATCACTAGACTAAAGCTGGACAAAGACTGCAAAAAAATCCTTGAACGTAAAGCCAAATCTCACCAAGTAGGAAAGGAAAAGGGCAAATGCAAGGAAGAAACAATTGAGAAGATGCAGGAATAATGTAATTCTATATACAACTTTCATTAAAAACTTGAAAAGAAAAAAAAAAAGATTCAGACTTCATTATTTCTGTCTGCTCTTTACTTACCCCAGCTGCCTGTTGGATGGTGGAGCCTGTGTGATGACAGAGGTTGGGGAGGGAAGGGTTGGGTGAAGTGGATCATAGCCCAAGTGGAGAGGCAGGGAGCCAGGGCGTACAATGGTAGGCGTTGGGGTAGAGATCACAACAGGCTTTGGGGTAACCTCCTGGGGAAAAGAGACCAACAGATCACAAAATAATTTAAGGGGCTGCTTGCAGGGAAATAAGTAGCTAGTAAAATCTAGTACAAATTTTTTTTTTTTAAAGATTTTATTTATTTTATTTTCAGAGAGAGGAGAAGGGAGGGAGAAAGAGCAATGTATGGTTGCCTCTCACATGGCCCTCATAAGGGACCTGGCCCTCAACCCAGGCATGTGCCCTGACTGGGAATCGAACCGGGACCCTCTGGTTCCCAGCCCGCGCTCAATCCACTGAGCTACACCAGCTGGGCAAATCTAGTACAAATTTATTGGAAAGAGCAATAGAGTTACTCATTTTGCTCCATGGTCATGACCATACCTCACTCACCCATTCAGTAAAAATGCTGAGTTAAGACCTTTATGCTATCTCCCTTTCATTAGGGATGATGGCTATATGAATGAGATGACAGGTGAAAAATCACTTAAAATTTTTGTATAAGCACTGCAGTATTATATAAATTCTAAAAATTGTTATAATTTTTCATAATCTAGACACTGTTATTCTAAATTTGATATCTGAGTGTCCTGTGATCTCTATTGGAAAAAGGCAGGTATAAGGCTGGTGACAAGGCAACCCAATATCTTCTTTAAAAAGGGGCTATGGAAGTTTTTTGTTTTAAAAATATTTTATTTATTTTTAGAGAGAGGGGAGGGGAAGGGAAGGAGAAAGAGAGTGGGAGAAACATCAATGTGTGGCTGCCTCTCACACACCCCCTGCTGAGGACCTGGCCTGCAACCTAGGTATGTGCCCTGACTGGGAATAGAACCGGTGACCCTTTGGTTCACAGGTTGGCTTCCCGCTGTTAACCTGTTAGGATCTTAGGTTGCCAGTGGCTACACTGGCCATGAAAACATCTCCAGACAGCCTCTAGGACCTGGCTGCTGATGAAAAGGTGTAAGAGAAGGGAAGGTTGCAATGTTTATAGAGGGAGTAGTTTGGGAAAATTATCAATCCAAATTTGGAGGAAAGTAAAATGATGTATAGATGCTCTAATCAAAGTGGATATTAAAATTAATAACTACTGGTAGAACTGAGACTGGAAGGAAGCATGAGGGGGCTTCTGAGGTTCTGATAATATCTGGGTGCTGGTTACAAAGGCTGTAAACTTTGTAAAAATTCAGTGAGCTGTATACTCACATACAGTTTATGTACTTTTCTGTACGTGTGATATATTTCAATAAATTCATAAAAAGGTTCCTTTAAAAACTATTCAGAATCTTAGTAGATATTCCCTTTAAGTCACTAGAAGACTTTCCTATAGGGAAACTTTTTTTCTAGGTTGAAAAAAAAAATCCTTGCCCAAGGATATGTTTATTGATTTTAGAGAGGAAGGGAGAGGGGAAGTGGGAGGAGAGGGGAAGTGGGGGGATAGAGAGAGAGAGATGAGATGAGAGAGAAGCATAAAAAAAGAAGCATCAATCTGTTGCCTCCCATATGCACCTGGACCAGGGATTGAACCCACAACCTAGGTATGTGCCCTGACTGGGGATCTAACCTGCAACCTTTTGGTGCACAGGACAACGCTCCAACCAACTGAGCCACTTGGCCAGGGCTCTAAATTGTCTACTGTCCATTTTATAAACAATGTGATTTTCTTTTTCACTTATTAATTGAAGTACAACATACATAAAGTGTATTAGCCTACAAGGTACCACTGAATGACTTTTTACATATGTATAATCAAGACAGAGCCCATTTCCAGCACCCCAAAAGGTTCTCCTGCATCCCTTCCCAATCCATACCTTTCCTCACAAGAAGTTAAACGTTATTCTGAGTTTTATCACCATCAAATAATTTTGCCTCTTCTTGAACCTGATGTAAATAAAATCATATAGTATGTACTTCTGTGTCTGAATTTTTTGTTGTTCAATATAACATTTGTGAGATTTATCCACATTGCTCTTATATCATTAGTTCCCTGTTGGTTTTTTTTTAAATCCTCACCCAAAGACATTTTTTCATTGCTTGTTTAGGAAGAAGAGGAAGGGAGAGAGGAAGGGAGAGAAAGGAACATTGATGCAAGAAAGAAGCATCGACTGGTTGCCTCCCATTGGCTCTGGGACAGGGGATGTATGAGCCCAGACTGGGGATAGAACTACATCCTAGGTATGTGCCCTGAATGGGAATCCAACTGCAACCTTTTGGTTATAAGACAACACTCCAAATGAGTCACACTGGCCAGGGCAGTTCATTCTTTTATTTTATTTTATTTATTTTTAGACAGAGGTGAAGGGAGGGAGAAAGAGAGGGAGAGAAACACCAGTGTGTGGTTGCTTCTTGCATGCCCCCTACTAGGGACCTTGCCCGCAACCCAGGCACGTGCCCTGACTGGGAATTGAACTGGTGATTCTTTGGTTTGTAGGCCAGTGCTCAATCCACTGAACCACACCAGCCAGGGCCAGTTCATTCTTTTTTTAATGCTATGTAGTATTCCATTTTATAAATATAATATTCTTTATTTATTCATTTTCTTGCTCATGGACTACTTCTAGTTTTTTGACTATTATCAATACAATTATTGCCCTGACTGGTATGGCTCAGTGGGTTGGGCATTGTTCCACAAAGCTAAAGGTCATGGGTTTGATTCCCAGTCAAGGCACATGCCTGGGTTGTGGGCCAGGTCCCCAGTTGGGGTCATCTGAGAGGTTAACTGATCAATGCTTCTCTCGTACATCAATGTTTCTCTGCTCTTTCTCCCTCCCTTCCCCCTCACTAAAAATAAACAAAAATTTAAAATATAACTGTTATGAACACTCTCATACACTTCTTTGGGTGGACATACGTACTAATTCCATTTCCACATAGACTGAGAAGTAGAATAAGTATAATTTATATAAATCTAAACAATTAACATTTTTTTGAATATATTCAATCTTCTTGTATCATACACTGCTTATATAACTAACGAATCAAAATGTAATCTATTAATTAATATTTGGGATGACTCTTGGTAGAGAATTTTACCTTGTCCTTCAGTGGCGGGGAACAGGGGCTGGAGGCAGGGCTGTCAGGTGGGGATGAGTCTACCTCTACTGGCTCCTCTTCTTTGATTTTAATGTCTGGTGTGGACGGCAGAGACATGTCAAGGGGCCCAGCAGCAGCCTGTTAAAAGAGAGAAATGAACATAGTTGAGCCCCATGATTCCTTTCAGGTTGAATCTGTATCTTCCCAGTTAAAAGGTGAGGGAATACACTTTCAAGAAATTCAGCCCTTGGTCAAAGCATGAAACTTCAAATCAAAGAAATGTGAAGCCTAGGTTTTATGTACAACTCTAGCCAAATTATTTTAACTTCTCAAGGCTTCTGTTTCCTTAACTATAACGTGGAGGTAACACCTGCTTCACCATGGGTGAATACTTAGAAAGATTCTGAAAGGGAAAATATATTTATAATGGTTATAAAGACCCTGAAAGGGAAAAAAAAAGACATCATTTAAATCCATCCAAGTATTATGATATTATTTTTCAGGAAAGTAAAGTGATTCCTGAATTCACTGCCTGCCTTTCCCCAACCAGCTCTACTGGCCATTGGAGAGCTGTGAACACTTTTTCTGCCAACCAGAATGGCTAGATTACCCAATTATCAAAAGTAAATAAAGACAAATTGGCTATTAAAGTACTGCAAACAAGATAAGAAAGACCTTTTCTACGGAACTCCCCAGGCTTGATGGTGATTTCACCCCAAAATCTGGTCCTAGAGGTTAAAAGTTAGGAAGATAGGGCTTCAGGGTAACAAAAGGAAAGATCACCTGATCAGTGAAAGAAATTAGAACTTGGTCCTAGAAACAGGACTGGAGAAAACCAGAAAGAAAAGAGTACTTTTCTAGCAGTAGTGCAATCACCTCACAGAACTGTGGAGGCATAAATGGCTTTGCAGGGAACAATAAACAATACCATGACACCCCGACACTGCATGGAGCATGAACTACTGGCACTGAAGTTCAGTTTCATGACAAAGTGGGTCCTTTGTTCCATTCTTCCCATATCCTAGAATTCTTGGTGAAAGAAGAGTTTGTTTCTAACTCTTCCCTTGCTACCTTAATCCCTTAAAACCTTCCTGATAGTGAGCTAACTGATGATAATCTGGTGTCTACTACATTAAAAAAACGTGGTAATGGTTCTTTTTCTCCAATTTGATGGAGGTGAGTGACAACAAATATGGTTTCATTTCTGCCCTCGTTTTTCTACATTGGTAAGATGTCAGGCCCAACTGAGCTAATAATTCTGGGATCTCTGAAGTCAGAAAGAAGCCTCTCAATCACAAATTTAAGATCTCCTCAGGGCATCTTCTAGAAAAACTGTGGTTCAGGAGAGTTTTGGGCTCATACAACACTCCTGAAGACCATCTTACATTGAGTCTGTTCTTCTCATCAAGGTGAGGTGAAGACTACCCCTGGACAGGCAGGGAGAAACACTGAGAGATACCCAATGAGGAAAGGCTTGACCAACTATGAATGGCATCTCAGAAGTGTCAAGTGAGCTAAAATGGCAACGGAAAAAACCTGAACCTTTTCAAGGGAGCCTAATTTCTTGAATTTGCCTATAACGAGTTTGGTTTAAAACCCCTCACATCTTGGTGGAAACAATTTGGCTAATTTCTTTGTTTTGGGGGAGGGAGAAATGACAGAGTGGATAGGGTAAAGAAACTGTAAAATAAACTTGTATCACAAAGGTTGAAGACACTGAAAAATGAGAGACCTGGGTCTCCAAAGGAAAAGTATGATGAGAAGACCATGGTTAGTTCTGCCTTAAAAAAAAAATTATTTATTTTTAGAGAAAGGGGAAGGGAGGGAGAAAGAGAGGAAGAAAAACATTGAGGTGTGACAGATGCACCGATGGGTTGCTTCTCGAAAGCCCCCAACTGGCCTGCAACCCAGGTATGTGCCCTGACTGGGAACTGACCCACAACCATTTGATTCAAAGGCCAGCACTCAATTCACTGAGCCATATCAGCCAAGGCTAGTTCTGCAATTTGAAAGTAGAACTACAAATACATGCCACTGAACTGCCCTGCTTTCTTTTAGTTTGAGGAAGATAGCATGAAAAGAAGCTCATATAAAGCTATGGAATTCAGAACGATGACACTCCAGTAATAAGGACACTTTACCTTTCACTCTTACAATTTAAACTGAATGGAAAAATCAGGTCCAACTCCCTCTTAGAAGGAAACAGCTTTCCTGAACATTTTATCTTATATCCTGGATTTTCTATATTCTGATGGGATTCCATGCCTCACTGCTTCATGTATTATGAAAGGTACATGTGATTAATGTGCGTATGTTCTGAGATGATATACTGAAATTTGTCTGAATTATTATGGAACACAGACCTGATTTTAAATAGTGACTAATAACCTAGAATCCTAATTCTAGAGTAGAATAAACTTTGACCTTTCCAGTTTCCTTTTTCCCCCAAATCCCTTATACCATGGGAATTATTTTTCTTTGACTCTGCTTCTTGAACTAATTCCTCTGCCCTTCCAAACTAAACTATTCTCTAGCGATTTGAAATATAAAAGCTAAAATTGGAATCACAGCACCTTAGGAGGTGAAAGCATTTCTCACTTTAATCCTCTCTACAATATCTATACTAAGTGGCCTACATATAATTGAATACACTTTATGAGAGCTTCCACCTTCTGGCCATACCTTTGGGTCATATAAAAAACCTTTCTTTCTTTAAAAATATTTTGTTTATTATGCTATTCCAGTTGTCCCAATTTTTTTCACTTTGCCCCCTTTCACCCAGCACCGCTCACTTCCTCAGGCAATTCCCCCACCATTGTTCATGTCTATATGTTCTTTGGCTAATCCATTTCCTATACTGTACTTTACATTCTAATGGGTATTCTGTGACTATCTATTTGTATTTCTTCATCCCCTCACCTCCTCACCCATTCCCCTATAACCCCCTCCAGTCTGGCAACCATTAAAATGCTCTCCGTATCCATGATTCTGTGTCTGTTCTTCTTTGCTCAGTCTTTTAGATTCAATAGTTTCAATGGTTGACATGCATGTATTTGTTGCCATTTTATTGTTCATAATTTTGATCTTCTTTTCTTAAATAAGTCCCTTTAACATTTCATATAATAGTGGTTGGTGATTATGAACTCCTTTACTTTTTTCTTCTCTGGGAAGTTCCTTATCTGCCCTTCTATTCTAAATGATATCTTTGCTGGGTAGAGTAATCTTGGCTGTATGTCCCTGCTTTTCATGACTTTGAATATTTCCTGACAGTCCCTTCTAGCCTACAAAGTTTCTTTTGAGAATTCAGCTGACAGTTGCATGGGAAAGTCCCTTGTAGGTAACTAACTGCTTTTCTCTTGCTGCTTTCTCTTGCTGTGTCTGTTCTCTTTATCTTTAACCTTTGGCATTTTAATTATGATGTATCCTGGAGTGGGCCTCTTTGCATCCATCTTATTTGGGACTCACTGAGCTTCCTGGACTTGCATATCTATTTCCTTCACCAAATTGGAGAAGTTTTCTTTCATTATTTTTTCAAACACATTTCCAATTTCTTGCTCTTTCTCTTCTCCTTCTGGCACCACTATGATGCAAATGTTGGAAGGCTTGAAGTTGTCCCAGAGGCTGCTTATATTAACCTCGTTTTTTGAGATTCTTTTTTCTTCTTGTTGTTCTGATTGCTTGTTTTTTTTTTTGCTTCGTTATGTTCCAAATCATTGATTTGATTCTCAGCTTTATTCACTCTACTGTTGTTTCCCTGTATATCATTCTTTCTTTCAATCAGTGTATCCCTCATTTCTTTTTAAAAAAATATTTCACTTATTTATTTCTAGAGAGAGGGGAAAGGAAGGAGAGAGGGAGAGAAACACTGATGTGTGACAGAAACATCGATTGATCAGCTGCCTCTTGCACATTCCCAACTGAGGACCTGGCCTGCAACCCAGGCATGTGCCCTGAATGGGAACTGAACTAACTGGCAACCTTTCAGTCCACAGGCTGACACTCGATTCACTGAACCACATCAGCCAGGGTGATCCTTTGTTTCTAACTAGATCTTCTTTCATGCTATTGAGATCCTCAATAAATTCCTTCAGCATCATTATAACCAGCGTTTTGAACTCTGAATCTGATAGATTGCTTATCTCCATTTTGTTTAGTTCTTTTTCTGGAGTTTTGATATGTTCTTTCATTTGAGCCATTTCTTTGTCTCTTCATTTTGGCAGCCTCCCTATGTTTGTTTTTATGTATTAAGTAGAGCTGCTATGACTCCCTGTCTTGGTTATGTCACCTAATATAATAGGTGTCCTGTAGGGTCCAGTGGCACAGCCTCTTCTATCACCCAAGCTGGGTACTTGAGGTATGCCCTTCATGTTGGCTAAGCACACCTTCCTTGTGTAGAGACCTGGTTGCTGTTTTCAGGTCAATGGGAAGAATTTACCCCACCAGTAAGCTGCAAGGATTGGTTGTGACCACTGACCACCAAACTCTGCCCTCCATGGAGGATCAGCTGTGGAGGGGCAGGGTGGTGGTACTCTGATGTGGTCTGTAGCTGTCCACTGGGTGCACAGGCCCTGGGGTTTCCCAGGTGGTGCAGGCCAAGGTCAGCCCCTACCTATGTTTTTGCCCAGGGCCACCCTGCCTGAGCTATAGAGCAATCTGAGATGGCTGCTACTTGTGCTGGGCTTGGAGATTCCCAAGTAAAACCAAGCTGAGAATTTAGGCTGGCTATGGCTAGTGCCATGCCTGGGGCCACTTAGCAAGAAGTACAGGGGCTGGGGGGCTCACTGAGGCTGGCTGTTGCTTATTTGAAAGGATTTAGAAAGTTGTGAAGCATGCACCAAGACCAGCCATATTATGGAAAAGCTACTGTTAACAGCTGTAAGTTGGGTGGGATGGAGCCTCAGAGGATCTCCAGGGTAGGGCAAACAGTGTTAGCCAGGTTGATGGAGCCTTAGATATGGCACCTGCCTGTCAGCTCTGTGGCTCCGCTCTCCTTTCTGTCTGGGAGAAAGCTGTCCCCTAGCTCTTGCCTTGACACCAGACACTTCAGTTTCTCCCTGTATGCCACTGATGCCTTTCAAGCTGCTACCCCAGTGCTGGAGCTCAGAGGAACTGAGTTTGAATAGGTGAGTCCATATGTGGGTTCTTTAAGAGGAACTGTTTGGGGCTCCAGAAGTTTCTTCCACCAACTGAGTCTTTGCTGGTTTTTGCAAGCAAAAGTAATGAGGACTTCTCTTGCTGGCACTAGTACCCTGAGCTGGGAGGCCTGGAGTGGAGCTGGGACTCCTTATTCCCTAGATATCCCTCCTAAATTTTTATCCACCATATGTGTATGTGGGACCAGCCTATTCTGCATCTCTGCATCTCCTACCAGTCTGGATGGATGTGGTTTCTTTTATTCCATAGTCATCAGACTTCTATTCAACTTGATTTCTGCTGGTTCTGAGGGATGGTTGTTCTCTAATTTAGTTGTAATTTTGATGTGATTGTGAGAGGACGTGAGCAGTGTTTCCCTATGCTGCCATCTTGACCAAAAGTCGGAAAGTAAAAAACTCTTCTTTTACGTAAAAGCTCTTGAAATATTTGAAAACTGAACTTTTGTTCATGTGAGATCTTCTCTTTTCCAAGCAAATCTTCCTCAAGTTTTAAATGTTCCCAAAGTTGCATAATTGCCAGTTTTTTTATCATCCTGGTTGATCTCCCTTGGAAGCCATTAAGAACATCATTCTCGCCCTGGCTGGTGTGGCTCAGTGGATTGAGTGCCAGCCTTCGAACCAAAGCGTCGCGGTTCGATGCTCAGTCTAAGGCACATGCCTGAGTTGCAGGCTGGGTCACCAGTAGGGGGTGCACGAGTGGCAACCACACACTTACGTTTCCCTCCCTCTCTCCCTCCTTTCCCCTCTAAAAATAGATAAATAAAACCTTTTAAAAGAAAAGAAAACAAAATCCTTCTTTAAGAAAACAGTGTGGTGATCGTGGGTGGAGGGGGTGGGTGGAGGTAGAAGAGAGTATAAAGGGGACAAAAAATAATGAAAAAAAAATACAATGATTAAAAAAAAGTGAAAAAAGAAAACATAGGCAGGACAATCTTTAGTGAAAGTTGCTGTGGTTTCCTGCCTCAACAGTGCTGGGATGGAACCAGTGCTTTACTCCCATCACAGCCAGATGCCCAGATCTGGCCTTCCAGTACCTCCTCACAGAGCCCTCAGACAACCCTGAGGCCCCCGCCACCACTGTAGCGCTCGCAGCTGCCTTTCCTCAGTTGCCTCCCCGACGACTGTGTCCACCTCGCAGGTGTGCCAGAAGTACCACCAGGACTTGGAGGCCACCATCAACTGCCAGATCAACCTGAACCTCTGCTTCCTTACATCTACCTGTCCATGTTGATGATGTGGCTTTGAAGAATTTTCTATATATTTTCTTCACTAATCTCATGAGGAGAGGGAACACACTGAGAAATTGATGAAGGAAGCTTCAGAACCAACGAGGTGGCTGAATATTTTCTCAGGATATCAGAAACCGAGACTGTGATGAGAACAGGCTTGAGAATAGGCTGAATGCAATGGAGTGTATGTTACACTTGGAATATTTCCCCAGGATATCAAAAAGCCAGACTGTGATGAGAACGGGCCAAATGCAATGGAGTGTATGTTACACTTGGAAAAAAGTGTGAATCAATCACTACTGGACTTTCACAAACTGACCACTGACAAAAATAACCCTCATTTGTATGACTTCATTGAGGTTCACTACCTGAATGAGCAGCTGAAATCCACCAAAGAATTGGGTGATCACATATTCAACTTGTGCAGGTTGGGAGCCCCTGAAACTGGCATAGCAGAGTATCTCTTTGACAAGCACACCCTGAAGACAATGAAGAGAGCTAAGCCTTAGGCTGACTTCCCATAGCCAAGGGGGTGACTTACCTGATCACCAAAGTAGTACATATTGTACATGTTGGAGTTACCTTTACCTTTTCTATAAGTTATACCAAATCATCCACTTACGGTCTTTCATTTGTACCATTCCTTAAAAAATTGCCCTGGCTGGTGTGGCTCACTGGGTCAAGTGCTGGCCTACAAACCAGAGTTGCCAGTTTTATTCCCAGTCTAGGGCACATGCCTGGGTTGCAGGCCAGGTCCCCAGTGGGTGGGGTGGGGGGGGGTGCGTGAGAGGCAACCACACATTGATGTTTCTCTCCCTCTCTTTCTCCTTCCCTTCTCTTCTCTAAAAATAAATAAATAAAATCTTTAAAAAAATAAAAAAACAATTTAAAATAATTTGGTTCCCCTGGCAAAATAGAAAACATAGGCAGTAAAATCCCTGACATTTCTCTTAGCAATATTTTTTTCTTTATTTTTGTAAAGAAAGAGATATATTTATTTTTTAAATTTATTTACTGATTTTTTTTTTTGGGGGGGAGAGATAGAGGGAGAGAGGGACAGGGAGAGAGAGAGAAACACTGATTTGTTGTTCCACTTATTTATTCACTCATTGGTTGATTTTTGTATGTGCCCTGACCAAAGACTGAATCTGTAACCTTGGCATATCAGGACAATACTCCAACCAACTGAGCTACCTGGCCAGGGCAGCAATATTTCTTCTACTATATCTCCTTGGGCAAGGGAAACAAAGGAAAAAAATAAACAAATGGGACTATATCAAACTAAAAAGGTTTTGCATAGCAAAGGAAACCATCAACAAAACAAAAAGACAACCTACTGAACAAAAGATATTCGTTAATGATACATCCGATAAGGAGTTAACACATTTCGTACTGCATAGAAATCTCTAAGACATACGCCAGGGACTGCACGATATTGGGCAAACTGCATGTTAATTAAATCATCTCGTGATGTGGTCCTTAACAGATGGCGCGTGAAACACGAGAAAACTCGTGAGCAGTACGAAAAGTGTTAATATCCAAAATTTATAGAACTCACGCAACTCAACACTAAAAAAATTCAATTAAAGATGGACAGAGCCTGGCTGGTGTAGCTCAGTGGATTGAGCGCGGGCTGGGAACCAGAGGGTCCCGGTTCGATTCCCCGTCAGGGCACATGCCTGGGTTGCGGGCCCGGTCCCCAGTGAGGGCCATGTGAGAGGCAACCACACATTGCTGTTTCTCTCCTTCTCTGTCTCCCTCCCTTCCTCTCTCTAAAATAAATAATAAAAATATATATATATTAAAAAAAAAAAAGATGGACAGAGGACCTGACTAGACACTTCTTCAAAGTCACTAATCATCAGAGAAATGTAAATTAAAACCACAATGAGCCTTACACCTATCAGATGGCCATCATTAATAAATCAAAAAACAACAAGTGTTGGTAAGGATGTGGAGAAAAGGGAATTTTGTGGACTGTTGATGGGAATGCAAACTGGTGGAGCCACTGTGGAACACAGTATGGAGGGTCCTCAACAAATTAAAAATGAACTGCCTATGTAACCCAGCAATTCCACATCTGGGTATTTGAAGAAACACAAAACACTAACTTGAAAGATTATATGCACCTTTAAGTTCATGCAACATTATGAAAACAGCCAAGATGTGGAACCAACCTAAGTGCCCATCAATAGACCAGTAGATTAAAAAGCTGTGGTACCATATATACAATGGAATATTACTTGGCCATAAAATCTAACCATTCGTGATAGCATGGATGGACCTGGAGGGTATTATGCTAAGTGAAATAAGTCAGTCAGAGAAATACAAATGTCACATAATTTCACTTATATGTGGAATCTAAAGAACAAAATAAATGAACAAACAAAATGGAAACCACTCATAGATACAGAGAATAGACTGATGATGCCAGAGGGGAGACGGGTTGTGGGACTGGGAGAAAAAGATGAAGGATCAAGAAGTACAAATTGGGCCCTGGCTGGTGTAGCTCAGTGGATTGAGCGCGGGCTGGGAACCAGAGGGTCCCGGTTCGGTTCCCAGTCAGGGCACATGCCTGGGTTGTGGGCCAGGTCCCCATGAGGGCCATGTGAGAGGCAACCATACATTGCTGTTTCTCTCCCTCTCTTTCTCCCTCTCTTCCCCTCTCTCTATAAAAAAAAAAAAAAAAGAAGTAAAAATTGGGACTTCCAGCCAAGATGGAGGCGTAGGTAGACACACTGTGCCTCCTCGCACAACCAAAAGAGGAAAAACAACAATTTAAAAAACAAAAACAGCTGGATCTGACAGAAAATCAAACTGAGTGGAAGTCCGACAACCAAGGAGTTAAAGACACATCTATCCAGACTGGTAGGTGGGGAGGGAAGGAGCGGGGCACAGAGTTTGTGGCAAGAGGGAGGTTTATAAGTTTTATTGTTGTTTTTTTTTTAAATTTTTAATTATTTTCAGAGAGAGAAGAAGGAGAAGGGAGGGAGAAAGAGCAATGTATGGTTGCCTCTCACATGGCCCTCATTGAGGACCTGGCCCACAACCCAGGCATGTGCCCCGACTGGGAATCGAACCGGGACCTTCTGGTTCCCAGCCCGCGCTCAATCCACAGCTACACCAGCCGGGCTAAGAGGGAGGTTTATAGAGTGGTACCGGCAACGCTCCAGCTGCCCGGAGAGACCCATGGCAGGCGTGCCTGGCCAAAACACGACCGGTGCACTCAGCGAAACCCATGGATGGCCGACCCGGACCCAGTTGGGCCAAGACTGTTGGACCGGGCAGTCCCTCATTTGTGTGCAGATAAACTGGGAGGAAAAGCTGAGAGCAGAGCAGACTGCACAACCCACCTCATGGGGAAATAAAGCCTCAAACCACCGACTGAGAACACCTATAGGGGTTGAGGCAGTGGTGGGAGGAACTCCCAGCCTCACAGGAGAGTTCATTGGAGAGAGTCACAGGGACTTGGAACTACACAAGCCTGCCCACCCACCCTGGAGCCAGCAAAGAAGGGCCCAACTTGGTTGTGGGTATCAGGGAAAGGGCAGAGAGTGGATCAAATGCCATTGTTCTCTCAGGCCCTGCCCCCACAGGCAGCGGCACAACACAACAATGTGGGTTACCCGGCCCTGGTGAACACCTAAGGCTCCACCCCTTAAAGTAACAGATGCACTGAGAAAAAAAATGGCCCAAATGAAAGAACAGATCAAAACTCCAAAAAAATACAACTAAGTGATGAAGAGATAGCCAGCCTATTAGGTGCACAGTTCAAAACACTGGTAATCAGGAAGCTCACAGGATTAGTTGAAATTTGGTAGCAATTAGTTGAACAAATGAAGGATACGCTAAAGGAAATGAGGAGAAATGTGCAGGGAACCAATAGGGATGAGAAGGAAACTGGGACTCAAATCAATGGTGTGGACCAGAAGAAAGAAAAAAACATCCAACCAGAAAAGAATGAAGAAACAAGAATTCAAAAAAGTGAAGAGAGCCTTAGGAACCTCCAGGACATCTTTAAATGTCCCAATATCCAAGTCATAGAGGTGCCAGAAGGAGAAGAGGAAGACCAAGGGACTGAAAACTTATTTGAACAAATAATGAAGGAGAACTTCCCCAAGCTGGTGAAGGAAATAGACTTTCAGGAAGTCCAGGAAGCTCAGAGAGTCCCAAAGAAGTTGGACTCAAAGAGGAACATACCAAGGCACATCATAATTACATTACCCAAGATTAAAAATAAGGAGAGAATCTTAGAAGCAGCAAGAGAAAAGAGGACAGTTACCCACAAAGGAATTCCCATAAGACTGTCAGCTGATTTCTCAAAAGAGACCTTGCAGGCAAGAAGGGGCTGGAAAGAAGTATACCAAGTCATGAAAGGCAAGGACCTACACCCAAGAATACTCGATCCAGCTAAACTTTCATTTAGAATGGAAAGGCAGATAAAGTGCTTCTCAGATAAGGTCAAGTTCAAGGAGTTCATCATCACCCAGCCTTTACTATATGAAATGTTAAAGGGATTTATATAAGGCATGGAGGGATATCAACAGGGGAGTGGGAGGGCCAGAGAGGAGGAAAAAAGTACAGAGAATAAGTAGCAGAAGCAGTAGGTAGAAAACAGACAGGGGTAGGTTAAGAATAGTATAGGAAATGTAGAAGCCAAGAACTTATGTGTATGACCCATGGACAAAAACTAAAGGCTGGGGAGTGGGGTGGTGGTGGTGTGGGGCAGAGGGGAATAACGGGGGGGAAAATGGGACAAATGTAATAGCATAATTAATAAAATATATTTTTTTAAAAAAAGAGTACAAATTGGTAGTTCAAAATAGTCATGGGTGGCAACTTCTGGCCAAGATGGAGGCATAGGCAGATACACTTTACCCCATCGCACAACCAAAAGGACAACAATAAATTTAAAAAGAAAAAATAAATAGAACTGCCATAAAATTATACTGTATGGAAGTCTGACAACCAAGGAGTTAAAAAAGAAACATTCCTTTAGACTGGTAGGAGAGGTGGAGATGGGCAGCTGGAGCTGAAAGAACACGTGGCAAGGCAGCAGGAGGCTGGTAGACCAGGCGGTCCCACAATAGTGTGTGGATAAACCGGGAGGAACAACTGGGGAGCATGAAGACCACACAACCCAGGGTTCCAGCACAGGGAAATAAAGCCTCATAACCTCTGACTGTAAAAACCTGTGGGGGTTGCTGTGGGGGGAGAAACTCCCAGCCTCAAGAAGAGTTCATTGGAGAGACACACAGGGTCCTAGAACACACACAAACCTACCCACCTGGGAATCAGCACCAGAAGAGCCCAATTTGCTTGTGGGTAGCAGGGGAAGTGACTGAAAGTGGGAGGAGAGCCCAGCAAGTGGCACTGTTCCCTCTCAGACCCCACCCCGATATACAGCACCACAGTGCAGTGACCTGGGTTGCCCCACCCTGGCGAATACCTAAGGCTCCACCC